>JAJHUR010127880.1:555-31578 GCA_027495735.1 Lutjanus campechanus
GTACAAACTTTTACTTTTACCATTTTGCCCCGATAACTACCGTTATAACTCGTTTTGCAGCTGCCGGCTGCATTCGCGTATCTCAATACCGCAGCAATTTTAAAACGAGTTGCAGCCATCAATCATACACACACATACACATGAGGAAATAGGGCCTAGGTTGAAAAATACCGAAGTTATCCTTTAATAAGGAAACAATAAAAGGGAAAATAAGTCCAAACGTCTCAATTTAAACATCTTTATTTATTTTGAACATTTAGTTACTTATTTTGCTATTACAAGCAACCAAGTGGCTTAAATAATAGATATAGAACTCTACATTTATGGAGAAATCTTCAATAATTTGCACTTATTGTTGCTTATTATCAGAGCCTGCATGGCCCCATGGAAGTTCTTCACATATATATTATTACAATAATCCTATCTATTATAATCACTATATTTTTGTGATACTGGGACAAGTCCTCAGATTCTCAAATATGATTGGCTATTTGTCCAGTGAGAGACACAATCTCAGTTTGACCAACTGTTTGATGACTATTTTTAAATGTGCATTGTTTTAGTTTGTATATAGCCTACGTTTATTTATTTATTTTATTTTATTTTTTTGCAAGGTGAATTTACATTAATAATAAATCATAAAAAATAAAATAGTTATTTTATAATGGAGTGTAGAGAATGAACTTGGAGTCTCCCAGCCTAAGGACAGAGGTAGAATGGAGGACTTAGAGAATTAAGTGTGGAAGCTTCATGTTATATTTGTATGGTCCCATTCAGCTGTGTTGTGATTAATATTTATCTTTTAGATAAAAAATAAATTACACAGGAAGGTACAAATCTATAAGATACTGTAATGTTATTAATTTAAGTAGAAATGAGAAATGGTACATTACTGTGTGTGCATGCATGCGTGCATGCTTGCATGCATATGCACACACAAACGCATGCATGCACACGCATTTCTAGTCAAAAAAGTCTGGAAATGCTCCTGCAGATGCTCCGATTTAAGATGACACCAAACTTGACAACAACTAGGCTATCAACTAGGTAAATCTAGTTGATAGCCTCGCCATTGTTGATGGCTTGAGGCCCCAACCAGCCTGTTAAGAAGAGTGGGGAATCAGCAGTCGGTATAAAACAGAGTAGTCATCTTTTTTAAAGGTTTTTCACAAATTGAGAATCTTCACAACCACAAGAGGTCCTTGAGCATACAGTCATAAATGTGCACAAAAAATGTTAGGCTGATTCATCCAGCAATATGTGAGATTAGCTGCGGACAAGCCCCTCTCACACACAACCCACTGCATGATCCCCTCCACATGATAAAAATCCCTCCATCTCATCCTGCGACCCCTCAGCTTTTTCTTTTTTTTTTTTTACACCACATTGGAATCCACTGTTCTAGAAATTAGCTACATGTTCTGCTTTCTAAGGCCTTTTAAGATTTACTTAAAAATATCCGAGTGTGACATAACATAACATAACATGACAAGAAAAATATACCGTTTAACCATAAAATTGGCTCAGGACTGTGAGGTACGTTAGTGAATCCAGAGGAAGAGGAGGAATGTGGCGAAGCAGGAGGAGACACTTACCAGAAAATAGAGTGAATCTGATCTGTGCCATCCCAGGAACACAGACAGCCTGGAGCATGCGGTGCAGCTCCTCTTTATGGCCGACGCTGTTAACAATGAGCATGTTGATTCCCCACCAGCTGCCAATCTCGTCTGATGGCAGCAGCACCTGTAGGAAAAAACAACAACAACAGTCAAAACACATTAGTATCTCCCAGTGGCAACTCACCACAGTTCAAGTTCATAATCTTTCTCACCCACCCAATATTAACATCTGCAACCATTTAACCCAAGTGCATTTCCAGCTCTGTGTTTGTCTTTGTGTGTGTGTGTGCGTGTGGATTTACGCGCACAAACACACACACACACACGCTCATGTTTACTGTTTGTCTATGTAGAGCAAGTGTGAGGATGCACTCATGGGTGGTTGAGTAATAGATGCTGGTGCTCTGCCAGTGCCGCACGCCCTTGTTCATGAATTATAAAACCAAGAGCAATTATGGCTTTTACACAAATTAACCAAAGCATGCTGGATGCAAACTGTAATTGGGTCAGTGGTTATTTCCTGCAACACACCTGGGCCTGCAGTAAACGTTGGGTATCAATTATGAATGGCTCCTGTCCTACCCAGGGTGTGTAGCAGACCATGGCGTAACACAGCGTATACAAGTGCATTAGCATAGACATGATGACTGTAATAATCTCCATGATAATGCCTTAGTGTCTTTTAGTTATATTGTAATAGTGTCTTTTTATGTTGATCATAGGGTCAGAGGGGGTGAAATGTATATGCCGCTTTGCTTTTTTTTAAGTGCTTATTTTGATTCATTTATATTATTTACAGCTGGGTCACTGGCAATGTACCATATCCCGATTCTAATGTAAATTCCTGTGTTTAAATGCATATTGACACACCATATTGATGTTGAATTACTTTATAATTGAATGCAAATTTGTCTCATTGCCTCAGGCTCAAGATCACCCTGTACATCATACACACAAGATGTACATTTTAAGTGAGTAACAAGTCAAATCCACAAAGCATGCATCAAACACCATAAGCGAATCAATTAATGGACTCTTAACAAGCCCAGAATCACCCCAAGATCAAGAGAGAAATCCTAAGCCCTTTGTCTTCCTTTTCTTTCAATCACAGTGGAATGGACAGTTCAATGCGGAGCTCATAAACTGATGAAAATTAGCGAAATAGATGAAAAAGCACCAAAAACAAGATTCGAGTTTCAAGAATCAAGACCCAGGAGACAGATTGTCGGCCAATTTACAATCAGTCTGTCAATCATCATTCACGGGAAAAGAAAACATTGGGTATTTATAGGTTATTCTCTGTCTAAATCCACTTTTCCTGGCATAAACGCACGCACAACAAGCAGATATACATTATTCATGATTTAGAAACGCTGGAAAAGTTCTTCAGCTTCACTAGTAAGAAAGAAAGAAAGAAAGACAGAAAGAAAGAAAGTTTCATTTAAAAACACCAATGCGGTTTTAATTGTGTTGTAATTTTAATGCAAACTTTCAGAACATGGAACAGCAAGAGTAGATACGGTCTGTAGCAAACTTACCATCAGTGTTTAGCTGTAACGCACTACTCAGTAACTCATTACTGTCTGTCTTACCTTTTAAATGTTGTCGAGCAGTGCAAGCTGGTGATTTCTTCATCGTGTGTTGTATTGATGTATCAGTGTTTTCCTTATTGATTTCAGTTTACTTTTCCATGCATGCAGTAACTGCAGCAGTTACATGGGACATTGAATCATTCAAGCAGCAAAAGTAAAAACTATAGTTCAAAGCCGGACAGGACAGAGGAAATTCTGAGGAAACAAAATTAAATAATCCAAGAAGCTATGCTGCTGTCTCGTGCGTAAAGGTGCACACATCCTCCTTCTCTCTCAGGAGATGCACCCTTTTTTTCAGGCACAACCCATCTGCTAATCAGAATGTAATGTAATGTAATGTAATGCAATAAATAAATCAACATTAATACTTTTTGAAGGAGTAATACGTGAAAATTAAATTATTACACTTTTTGATTAACTTGCCCAATACATTTTATATTTCTGCAGCAGTGAAGGTTTCCCAAACATCACCCAAATATTACCTAAATAGTCAAAAAGCATGCTGCTCAGCTGGTTGTATATGGGCCATTTACTTCAGTAGCAGCAGTTTGCAAAGAGAGAAAGCACCTCCAACTGTGAAAGTGTATTGAAACATAATAGTTACTGTGAATATTTGAGCCATACTGTATCTCAGCTGTGCCAGTTTTACCGCCACATGTGACCCAAAAAGTACAGTGCACGCTATCAGGGAATGGTGTGTGAATAGGCACAGCAGGTGACACCATAAACCAATTTATCAATGGAGTGACTGTCAGGAGTACTCTCGGGTGCTGCTTATGCTTATTTGTGCAGCTGTGGAGTAAATTTGCACTACTCAAATACTATTTAAGCTCAATTACAACTGTCATAAGCATTTTGTAAGGTTTAGATTATAAACCATTTTTTTGCAACAACCACAGCAATATAACAGTCATGTTGAATCAAATCCATGCCAATCTCTAATAGTGATAGGCTTGTGAAAATGTTCTAATACAGTGTAAAAACTCATTTGCAAAGAGTATTCTGTACTTGTGAAGCATTGTAAGAATGTAGAATTGCAGTGATTAAGTAATGAAATGCAATGAAAATACAGACTTTGCATCACAACAATTCAGCAAACTCAACATGGTTTGTGGTAAAACTTTGCCTCATTTAGTCATTTTTGTGCTGCTTTTGCCCACTGTTAAAGACATTATGGGGAAAATGAGAATTTGAATAAAATAATGTGTTTAAGAAACATTTATAATAAAGTTTTGAAGAGCTCTGCTTTGAAACATTGAACTAAATCATGGTTACAGAAATCATTTTAACTCATCATCGACTGGAAATAAATTATAGATAACATTCAAACTATGGAGCAAATTGCAGTTAAGAAGTTCCAGAGAGAAAGAAGACAAATAAACATACTATATGTGCCTCAACTCAATGTAATATTTAGGCATAGGCATCTCTCAGCTGTCACCTAGCTATCATGACACATGAAATTCAAGTGAGAAACAGCAGCTACTAGCAGTAATAATGGTTCCCCAGACTACACAAAACAAGCTCTAGCGGGTAGAAGAAGCTTTAAAATAAGCATTAGCATTAGCATATATGACATTCCTGTGCCTGCTGTACCAGTTAGAAGAACATAAGCCCAATCTTTCTGGGTATTATATTAATAATGCATGGAAATCCTGCAGTTTACCATCAAAATATACCAGATATATCTACTAGATATGCCAGATGTCTTAACGTCAGTGCAAACGCTCATATTAAATGACTGCAGTGTATACAGGCAAAGCTTTACTCATCAATACTGGATTTAATAAGGATTATTTATCAGCCACAAAAGAGTCTCTGCACACCTGTCATTTAGTTTCTCTGAAAACTTATAAGTGGGAAAATCCATCAGTCTGCACCTCTATCAGCTGTCACACAGTCGCACACTGGAACTCTAAACACACATCAAACTGATCGCCAAAGCATGGATCACAGAGCCTGACAAACTCTTGCGCTATTTAATTAACAGAAACACACAACCATTGTGCAAGCTGTTTTATTTAAAGCCTATGTGTCTTCCTCTCCAGTTTTTGAACAAAACTCACCACCACTTGGTTAAAACCCAGGGCTACAACAAATCTGACAGATGCAAATAGTTAAATATGCACTCTGAGCTAACAGAGGTGTTCTTCTGGCGTACTGAAGAACTGATCATTCATATTCATGCAGTTTAAAAAGTTTGTTTTCTACACCGTGATCTCATGATTGCATGCTTTATCATAACCATGTCATCATGAACATGAAGCAGTCTTCTCTTAAAGAATGTTTCTGACTGTCAGTTATGTCATTGTTTTATGCAAGATTGATTTTGTTTCAGATGTCTTTGTTATGTTTGTTATAAGTCAGCAGCACTCTGTCCTCTATCTGGCCTCATAACAATTAATGTCATCTTTATGACAAGTAAAAATGCTACCACATTACTTGGAGCCCTGGTTGTTATCACCATTACAAAAGCATTTGGCAGTTTAATCATAATTAATGACATCCACATGATAAGTTCCAAATATACCACATTACTTGAGGTCAAGGAAAATATTCATGACACACTTATAATGGTCTAATGACAGCCAGTGTCACAACCAACTGCATATGACAGGATAATGTAATGTTTAAACATAAAGATAAACAGTTTCTTTAACTTTGATCATGACAAACACATTTTTGTCTTAGTTAAAAGTTAAGTTGTCAAAGAAATTTTTGCGTTGATAAATATCAAGTTGTGATAATAAAGATATTACGAGTCAAGTTGCCATATGAAGACCTTTTTGGCTTGGTTCATGTCAAGTTGTCATAACAAAGACATTTTGCTTTGTTAATGTCAGATTGCAATAATAAAGACATTTGTGTCTTGGTAAATGTCAAGTTGACATCACAAAGACATTTTTGCTTTGATTAATGTCAAGTTTTCATAACAAAGACATTCTTTCTTAGTTTAATGTCATGCTGTCATAATTAAGATATTATTGCCTGATTAATGTCAGAAAGACATCTCAAACAACGTCAACTTTGCATTAAAAATGACATTATTCACTGAATTACACTCAGTGACAACAGTTATTTTAAAAAATCATAAAGACTCCATGGTCATAACAGTTGTCATGACATGGCTATGACAATGTAATGACAGTCTTATGCATACCCCTTCATATAAAGGGTTATCAACCTGTCTATTGGAGAAACAAAGCTATAGGCTTCCTAGCACCAAAAACAAGACCTGTGGTTCACAGCAAAGACTACATAAGAATGCATATGGATTTACACTAGAGAGCATGTGGCATCTCTTGCTTTGATGTAAATGTAACTTCCATGTACTGCAGCATTTGGCCGCCTGAACTACACCTACACCACACTACATCCATTTTAACATTCATTTATGCATTTAGCAGTTACAAGCCCTTTGATAGTTGAAGAGGATGTCTTCAGTAATGTCTGTATATCTGCATGTGTAAACACCTGCCTCGGTTAAAAATAAAAAAAAAGAAAAACAGTCTGACCCCAGGCTCAGTAACAAAATTGTCAAATATAGTCAAGAATTGTTCACCTGGCAAGTCAAGACCCTGAGGAAAGTTTCCATATTTAAATTTATAATTCATTCTCATTTGTAAAATAGCTATTAGACAGTTTTAATGCTCTGTGCTCCCCAGGTTGCACAGTGTAACTAAAAAATGGATGCTTAAAAAAAAAAAAAAAAAAAAAAAAAAAAAAAAAAAAAAAACAAGTTTGAATAATATTTTTTTGAACATCTGAGAATCCCACTTTATCAATGTCATTCCCTTTGGTTGAGTAATAATCCCGAGCAATAACAAATGAGATGTCACACTGGCAAAAACAAGCCAGGCTGACATATCTGTTTTATAGCTATTAAATGGGGAACAACTAAAAGAAAAATAGTTCCACTTCTGGTTTAAAAGAACATAATGAGCAGACAGCTGAAAAAGCTCCACAGCCACAGTGCACCGGATTTTCCAAACAATTGCTTCAATAGTGCTTGTACTTTCTAGATAATAGTGTGATTAGACTGGAACATGAGATAAATGTTCTTAGGTCTTGACAAGTTAGTGAACCACGCTCAAGTGTATGTTTTAATGTGGGTATTAAAGAACTTTGAAAGACCTACAGAGATGCAGACATTATTTTGCAGGTCAGTGTCCTCTACACATGAAAATAAACTTGTAAACTGTAGTGTGTAAATTTCAGGTTGTCATTACCAACCAAATTAGGACTCGGTGTCTCATATTGATATTTAGAGCAACTAGAAACCTTTTAAACACATGGTTAACATTGTGAAACAGTCACAGTTTGGTTAGGTTTAAATAAAGATCGTGGCTTGCATTCAGACATGTACACCATGTGACGCACGTAATATTACGTAGCTTAAAACTTTCAATAATGTTGACTTTTGGTTTCACACGGGACATTAATCCTGGTCTCCTGGGTGAAAGTCCTGTGTTTGTTTGAGCCATCAAGACTTTCTTGCTCTTTGTACTATACATCACATTGATGGGTTTGCATTGAAGTTACTTGAAAGCGCGGTGCATCGCATCAAGGGTTCTTTGAGTCTGTACGAGATGCAGAGGGCCGTGAAGTGTCAGTTTTTAATGATCTGACAATGAGAATGGGTTGAATATTACTTCTTCTTTTTTTTCCAAATTACCATGTAATTTAGGAAACTATATTATATAACTAGATATACAACTATAATTGCAGCCTGGATTGTGTTTATGCAAGTGATGGAGATGCTATATTTACTCAAGTCAGAAGGGGTGGATAATGAACCGCAAATTGGATCCTGAGTCTCGTGTGTGGTTAGGTTTGGTCGAAGGACTGGTCAAAATTAGGGAAAGAGTATGTTTTCCATCATATGTCAATATAGTAAACGTCTCGCGCTTTAGCCCCAACATGCCAAGTTGACTTGAAAGACATCATTTACACCAGCCTAAATCTTCACTGTGGATCCTTAACTTGGAGCCACTTTCATGTGCGTGTGCACACCATCTGAACTGGGCGTGTGTGGCACACGAGTGACCAGCATGTCTTACTAAAAAACTAAATCCGACCTTTAAATCGGCATGAGGGTGAGTAGATAATGACTGAATTTTCATTTTGCGGTCAACTATCCCTTTAAAGGCCAGCATGGCTAACCCTGGTATTCTCCAACAGTCACATACTGTATGTTACACTGGGAGTCATTGGAAATTGATCTGTTTTGTCATGTATTCTACAGTATGCACACAAGAGGCTTTTTATTTAGATTTTTACAGTATAAACAAATTTGAATCAAATGTAATATAAAACACAAATATGCACAAATAAGACAAAAACTGGTGTTTATGAGAAATGTGGTTGTAATTTTGAGAAACTATCACTGCTGTGTGATAGATGCTACCAGTCGACCGTGGTCTCATTTGTTCACAGTAATTATGCCAAGGTATAACAAGCAGCCTAATATGACAGTGATATATTGATGTTTAAAATGTCACTGATAGAAATTTTACTGATCCATAAGAATCAGTACAAAATATATGAAACATTGAACAGTGAAGAGAGCACGACGGGCTTGAAAGGCAAGCCGTTTGATGTTGGTATACTGAACATATTCAAAGCTCTGTGGGATCTGTGAATTTCTGTGCCATTGCATTCTAATATTAAAGTCATATGATGTCACTGGACTATAGCCTGTATAATATGCAAAATTAACAGGCCGTAAAAGTAAATGACCAACTAACTTTTCAACAATCAGCTGTAATTAAGTGACAATTAGCTATGTTGCTTTACCTATCTGTACCTTTATGGTTCATTACAGGTGTATCTGTAAGTATTCACTGAGACTGCTCTTTAAACAAACACAATAAAAATGTCGCGACAATATGAAAGTGTATGACATGAGCCTTTGGTCACATCTTAAGGAGGTAAAACTAGTTTTTGACTCGAGACTCCAGAGATCTGAACAGGAACAGAGTGAAGGTTTTTTGTTGTACATCTATGCATCAGCGTACGGGGAGCAAAAAGGTTTGCAACACATAAACTAGAGCAAAGCCCTTTATCGACTTAAAAGGGATCGTAAAAACTTAAACTCAGTTCTAAATTCTGCGACAACATAAACACAGCGAACCACATGAACATGCCTGGAAGTGATTGCTTTTCCTCAGACAAGCTTCTCCAGTATCTATCCACTATCTCCAGGTGCATTCAGCCCTTTCAGCAGCTGGTTTTCAGACCTCGTCTCTCTGCAGCTACTTTACATGTATTGATCGGGCCTTTCACTGGCAAAAAAACAAAACATAATACAGGAGTTTTAAAGCACCAAGTGGAAGAGCTGGATTGCATAGTCGCAACTGGATTGTAGCCGTAATGATTTTGCAGCCACAGATCCCTGTTGAGCTGCAGTCTATTCTATCGCCAGGTAGTCCCATATGAGGCCTCTGGCAGGAAAGCCATTGTGCCTCCTCCAAAAAGCCCATCTACCGCTCTGCAGGTGTATGAGTATAAAACTGAGCATGTTTTCAGGTCAAAATGAAGCAAATAATTCTTCCCTCCAACATTTTTCTTCCCCTTTTTTCTAACGTTGGCATTTTAACTGTTTTCTGATATTACAAAATCTCTTATAAAAACTTAATTAAATATCATACCAGCTCTCCTCTGTGATCCCAACACCACAGAAATACCTGACATTGACTAGACAGCCTATTACAGGCATTGTATTAAAAAGGTGACATTTCACAGCCAGGGAGAAAGCCAGTGATGACGCTTTGCTGCGCTAATAGAACACTGTAAGATGGGAGCAAGCAGTCAAAGCTGTGTTGGTTTGTAAAGAAAAGAAGAAAAAAAAAGCACAAAAGCTCAAGCTAAATCACAAGTATGGTGTTTTTACCCCGGTCATTTGTCTTATGTTCCTGTGCAAGCCGGGCAGACATCAAAGTTGCCGCAAATTAAGAGGGCAAAAAAAGGTTGCACTGCAATAAGGCGGCTTTGCAGCTAGATGATTTCCCTTTTAAAATTCAAGAGAGCCACTGTCACAGCTGTCATATCAGAATTTAAGTTTTTTTAAAAAGGGGGGAGGGGGCCAGTATTTCTCAGCATTTCCACAGCCAGGAATTCATGCTATATTGATAGTGACCAAGTTTGCTTCTTGCTCAGAAAGCTCAGACAATGAATATTTCAACCCAATAAATCTATAAAATGTAGTTTTCAAAAGGAAGCACCCTGTTTAAACTTGAAACTGCCCTCAAAGGCACAGAAAACATGATATTTTACCTACTGCGTTCTTCTCCAACGGGGCCAAAAGGTAACTTCACTTTAATAAAAGGAAGACTAGCTTTTGTCTGGGATTTCCTCATACATATGTCACAAGGTTTTCACTGCGTGGTGTTGAAAATATGATGCCGTCATGGTACAATGTCTTGTGAAGAAACAAAATTTGATAGACTTTACAACTAATTGCTTCTGCTTCATGTTAGTTGATTTATTGGGTGCTTTATGTGAAATTGATGCTCAGTATCAAATAAATAAATAAATAAATACAACATTAAGAACACAACGTAACATCTAATTTAATTATGAAATGATTTAACTGATTAACTCAACTAATTGTTTAATTTTCCATTTTTATTTTCATATTAACAAAGGTTTGTTTATTTTGTATTTTGTTTTGTCATGGACCGTTTTTATTTCAAGTTGCCCTTTTCAAATGTCTAGTTTTATTTCATTACCTCATTTTCCCTTTATTTCATAATGTCACTGTTTGTCTCCTCCCCCATATCTTATAGCGAATCACATGGCTTCAGCCTCTCTTCAAGTGAGGTAACTACTGTAGCTTCTACAATAGAGAGAGGACAAAAAAGAGTATGGATTAGTAAAGTGTCCTTTGAACATATTTTTTATCAGCAATTAAGTGTAAATATTTAAGTTACCTGTTTGTGTGCCATGTGAGCAAATCTTACTTGACTGAAAAGGTGCCATCTTTGCTTTGGTATCCTGTGTAAAATATGTACATCCAGAGATAGCATTGTTTAGCTAAATAGGAGAAAAGTTGCTTTGTTTTGTCCACCAAGTTATTTTCTATATTTTCCTTAACTAATTTGTATGATTATTTGTTTTTGAATGTCCTGATTATTTACTTCTTTATTTATTTATAGCCCACTGAACACTTTGAGGGGTCCATACAAAGCTAAGCTAAAATAAGCTAACACAGTAAAATGGGGTTTTGGGGGTTTTTTGGTCATTTTTTACCTTTGAATGAGACAACTAAAATACTCCTCTGATATGACGAGAGCATAATAAGCATTTGAAATTCTGGCTTTAAGTTATTTTGGTAAGCTGTAAAAGCATCATGTGTTTCCACGGCTTTATCTGTTCACTGGCAGCACTGTGAAATCTGACGCTTTGGGCTATACGGGCAGACGTCAGACTCTTAAGTGGTACAACTGTGGAGAACAGAGAATGAACCACGCTGCTGGTTCGCCAGACTCCTTCCTGCCGGAAACAAGATCGCGGATCAGCAGGGGTTCTCAGCTATGTGGGTCAATCAGCTTAAAGAACAACGGAAGCGCAGAATCTGTAAATCATAGCTCTCATACCTCCAATGACATGATCTCTTCTCCGCAAATATGATGTGGACTCGGGCACTTTTGTTTGTGTAACTGTGCCTTCATCGCAATGTGCACAAACTTCAATTATGGATTAGTGTCCAACTTATAGTGAGGGTGAGCGAGTCCAGAAGCATAAACCTTGAACTGGAGGATACAGCCATCTGAGACATATGGTAAGCACGCATATACTTCAGAATGCGCTTTGGCTCTCCACCTCCACAAAGGATTGTTTTTCTTACTGTTTTGAGACAAGCTCACCTTGAGCGCTGCATCTGTTTCTATGGTGATTCTGCTTTTCTCACGTTCTCTCACTTTTTAACGCCGGTAGGTTTGAAATACTTTAGGCAGTTTTTGATCTGTGCTGCGCAGGTGTTGATATTTTGGATAAGTGGTAATTAGTATATTCTTCTCACCACATTAAACTACTTTCAACTCAACATTATGTGAATAGCCCAACTGACAAAATGCAGAATTAGTTTTGTGTCTCTGTTCAAAGACGATAATGGAGATCACCATATTAATGAACATGCACCATAAAACTGACAGATGGAATGCATACAGTGGACCAACACATGATTTGTAATTATACTGCAGATTTCAATGTCTAAAATAGCACTTTTCACTTTCAAAAAGAATCCATGGAGGCTGCATTTATTCAGATTTTCTCCTGCCCTGGGCAGCCTACAAGCAATGTTCCAGAGATGAAGACATGTTAATAAGATGGAAATCACTCGAATATCCTCTATGAGGAATACTGTCTTTAGTGTCATCATCATTCTCTGGATGTCATGTTGGGCTTGCCAGGAGGTCAGTTTAGGTTATGGAGGGGGAATGAAGGCAAAATTAATCTCATGCAATGACTCCAAATAATGAATATGTGAAACTTACGACTGTGGAAATAATGGAAACTGAGACACTTGAAGCTAATTCAAGCTTCAGTGATTAGATTTATGGTGCAAGTTAAAATAATTCGAAAAAGTGCTTATAATGATGGGAGTTGTCAGTCAAAATCCATAAAGTACTGTACAGGCTGTTTTATATGCTTCTGAGCCAGTTAGCAAAGCATAATTTGCTGAGATGAGAGTTAAAGTTTTGTAAAAATTTTGGGATGCTGCATATATTTAAAGTGCCAGACGTAAAATAATGAGAAATTCCTGCAAAACCTCAATCACTGCACAAGCTTAACATGAAAACCTGAACTCGTTCACGACTGTTATTGCCAAACTTAAGGATATATTTTAGCCTTTTTCCATATATTACTCAAAGGTAAAATTTATTTTTTTAGTTTAATAAGAAGCGCCATGGAACAATGTTTTTTAATGTGACAATTCACCTCAAAATCAAAAATATGTGTATTCCCCATAGCCTGTAGTGGTATTTATCCATCGAAAGTTTTTTGGTGTGAGTTGGAAAACTACTTTAGAACCACTCGGAACTAGTATCTTTCTAGAAACTTTGTTGTGAGCAGTTCCATCTAGGAACTACTTAGTTTTGAGTAGAAAAGAAAGTAGTTCCAGGAGATTCTACTGCGGGAATAAAGTAGTTCCTTGATGAAACTGCTGACAACAAGGTCTGTGGACTTTTAACACCACAAGCTGAGTGCCATTTAGACCCATTTTATTGGAGAGAAGGCGGCTATCTCTATGGCTGATATCTCCAAAACACCAAATCTAATCTAGATGGATAAGTATACAGGCAAGGGGAAAAATATGTATTGCTGTTTTTGAGGTGACTTGTCCCTACTGTCCCTCCCTCCATTTGTGAGAAATGGTAAATGTAAACATAATTTTGTTTATTTACAAAAGCTCCACAGACTGCCTTTAATGTTACCTCACCAGTCTAATACAATACTCATTTCTTTTTCTCTATTCTTCAACCTGCAACACATGACATGGATGTATTGAGAAGGCACAATGTAGAGAACAAGAGAGACATGTCTTAAAGGACTCATGGATAGGATTTATAGATTGCAACCAACTGAATGAATACCACCTGCCGCACCCTCCCCTTCCAAGTGTGTAGTATGGTGGCAGCAAAACTCGCAAAAGACTGCAAAAAAAACATCTTTAAAAAAAAAAAAAACACAACTCTTGTTATTTTCAGTTGATTATACACTAATGAAAACATACTAATAAATATTTTATTCGATTCCTGCTGGAGCTGAACATTTTTGAATTGTGATTATTCTGACTG
Source organism: Lutjanus campechanus (assembly GCA_027495735.1). Taxonomy (NCBI): domain Eukaryota; kingdom Metazoa; phylum Chordata; class Actinopteri; order Lutjaniformes; family Lutjanidae; genus Lutjanus; species Lutjanus campechanus. The sequence goes on from JAJHUR010127880.1 coordinate 14,569, forward strand.
ATATTGCAATTGTGATACGATTCGTGATATCAGAAGGACTGCTAAATTTTGCATCATTATTCTCATTTTCATGTAAAACATATCATTATAGTGTGATTTTAGCAAAGATCCGTATCAAACAAAGATGTTTTCTCAAGTCTGTAAAATATGAGACGTAGGCCAGGACATTTCTGCAGCACAATATTTCATTTAAAATAGTAGTTTGACACAAATCTTGCATTTAACACATATTGCATCTCCTGCAATTTGAAAATTGCTGTAGGCCATATTGTGATTTTGATTTTTTTTTTAAATTAAAAAAAAATTGATTAACTGTTCAGCCCCAGCCCCTGCTGTATTCTGCCAATAGATCCGCCTAAATGTTTAATAACTTGGAAATAACCAAACAAAATGTGCCAGGTCAGGTAGAAGAACTCTGTTAGGCAGCTCTTGTCATCCAAAAAAGGACTTAGAACATAAAGTATTTTAAAACACTGCCCTACATTTCTGTGATATTGCAAACTAATATTAAATTATATGATGTAACTGGACTGTAACCTGTGTAATATGTAAAATTAATGGGCTGTTAAAGTAAATGACCAACTAACTTTTCAACAATCAGCCATAATTAAGTGACAATTAGCTATGCTGCTTCATCTATGCTTTTATGGTTCATCACAGGTGTATCAGGAGCTGTTTTGCTGATACTGCTCTGTAGAGAAACACCAAAAATGTCACAGCAATATGAAAGTGTATAAAATGAGCTTTTGGTCACATCTTAAGGAGGTAAAACTACTTTTTGACTGAGACTCCAGAGATCTGAACTGGAACAAAGAAAAGGCTTTTCATTGTACATCTAACAATGCGTGTGTGTGTACAGGGAGCAAAAAGCTTTGCAACAGATAAACTAGAGCAAAGCCCTTTATTGATTTAAAAGGGGTCATAAAAACTTAAACTCAGCTCTAAATTCTGAGACAATATGAACACAACAAACAACAAGAACATGCCTGGAAGTGATTACTTTTCTTCAGACAAGACTTTACTTATGAATATTATATTCCAGTCTCGTTGTATAATTGCATTTGGAAATAACCAAACAGAATTTCCCAGGTCAGGTAAGGGAACTCAAGTAGGCAACTCTCTTTACCCCAGGAAAAACTTAAGGAAGAACATAAAGCATTTTAAAACACTATAACATTTTGCACAATTGAACAATTATGCATTAATTTTAACTCTGCTTAATGTGAAACAGACATAGAAAACATTAAGATTTCGCCTTGACATGTTTCTTTGATCTCCAATGACACATTGTGGCCAATTTATGATTTATTACAGTGAACAGTTTTCTCTCCAAATCGCTGCGATTGAGAATTTGTGGCACTCAGGAAAGGTAAAAAACAAAACAAAAAAACTTGTCAAGTCGGTGTACTTAACAAAAGTACAACTTGGAAGAAGTTTGAACGCAAAGATGTCCCCTCGTCCTCAGTATCCTCTAAAGTTTATTGCCTGCTTTCTCCTACAACCCACAGGCCCCCGCTGCTTATGAAAGTCATTCAGAACAATTTAGCTCCATCGTCCCTCAGCCCCTTTGTTCAGTACACTATGAATACACTGCCACCCAAGATAATGCTAGCGCAGCAAGCCAATCTCCACAGAGACACCTCATGCGTGAATCAATACCCCTGACTTCTATGAGACAAAAGCTAAGACCTTGCCAAGCCAAGAGCCACTTTGCCAGGGACATGTACTCATGACTTTCCCATGTATGGCAAAGGTCCAAAGACACTGGATCAACTACTGCATCAAACAGTGACAAAGCCAGGCTTAGATCAAATCCACTTTTCTTTTTGGTACGTTCAGGAAGCTGACTTTCTGTGATATGACATTGAATGTTCAATACATTTTTTTTTGCACAAATTGCCCATCATCCGTACAAACACAAAACTCCAGACTGAATGCTCCTTTGATTAATGCATGATGTTTCAGTTTGTCACCTTGCTATTTTCTGACTTTCTTTTCTGAAAGTGAAGTGAACTATACTCTCTGTGGCTTAATACAACACTGCGCTCTACAAAAATAAGACTACACACAAATATACACCCACGCAGGGACAGAGATGGAGGCAGGGAGAGGCACAAGAGAGGAACACAAGGAAATCCTGCAAAAGTGAGTTATAAAACAGTGAAAACCTTTCTGTCTCATACTCCCTATGGAATTCTTGAAGAAAACAAAAACATATGAAATACTCAAAACGTGAAAAACAGATCGATTTTTATTGAAAAGCAGCTAATGTACGAATAGATCATCCTTTACTTTGCTCTGAAGTGCAAAGGCAGTGTGGCAAATGGCAGTGGATTCAGTTTCTCAGGCAGTGACTGCCTGTCACAAGTACAGAATAAGAGTGCGGGAGGCAGGATTGTGTGGGTGGGTGCGTGGGTCGATGGGGGAGCCACAAATCTGGGGTGCTCTGATGAGTTTGTTTGGAGCCCAGCTGTGTGTTTGCCTGTGACGCCTAAAATCCATTAGAAATCTGCTGGGGGTCAGGGCTCCACTTCGACTGCGATGGCTCTGTGCCTTGGAGAGGCCCGAGTGGCCCACCTCAACCTCATTTTCTCCACAGAGCGGGGGCTGTGAGGCAATCAGGCTCCACAGGACAGATGCCTGGAGAGCCCTGAAGCATCAAAACATGCTGTCCAACCATCCCCAGAGAGCCTAACACAGAGTGGACAGCTTGAAAAAGATCTTTAGGTGAAGACTGATTATGTAGTGGAGGGTCTGTGTGATGCATCAGTGGCTTTGTGGAGTATAATGTTTGAAGTCTGTTCTTTTTTTTCAATTGACTTTTGTTTTGAGGTTTCTCTTTCATGTGGTGTTTTTAAGTTGAAGACAATCCAACGGGTGGTTGGAATTTTAACCCACCTGGAAAGAATGAGGAAAGGAAAAGCGCTCTACTCAAAATGCTACAACCACAACTATTAATACAACTATTATTCTGCTCATTATTCATCATTATAACTATTGTTAGTAGTACTTTATATGCTGTAGTGGTTTAACCATTATTATATATTTTTCTGTTATTCATTGTATGGAATGCTAGCAGGTTTTACTTTAGCTTACACAGCTATACGGTTTAAGTCTGTTTAGAGGGGTAGCTCGGCTAACAGGGCTTCACATTAAAGTTAATAGTTTATTCCAGTATATTACAACTTGGGTCATATTTCCATCATTTAATTCCTATCAGTGACAGACACTGTAACATTGTCTCTACATTACAATATCTAAAAATGCTCAACACATATTATATATTTTGTTGAGTCATGTACTTATATCATGCCACATGTTTCCACCAGGGGTCAAACCCAGAGAAATCCATAGTTTATTCAAGGTAACAGTTAATTTCCTACTAGTCACTAGTTGCTACAACTTCCAGGAAAACACAGGATATGTCAAACATTTCAGAGTCATAGTCATGTCAGATAGATTTTCATCTGCAATGGTGGTTATTAAACAAAGAAGAAAACAGCACCCGTGATCCCTTCAAACTATGTATTTTGTTTTTGTTTGAATGAGAGACACCTCTAGCGGCAGAAATTACATACTGTGCATTTAAAAAGTCCAAATCCATTAAGCTGAAATTTAGGCTTTAAAACCTCCTAAATTCAATTTTGACAAAATCTGATTGGATTATGAAGTTAATGGTACATTTGTGCAGTTACGTTACCTTCAGTCACACTTTTAACTGTCCATCTGGGGAAAAATAGTAATGATCATGATGTTCCAACCACAAAACCTATAATCACTGATGCAATCGGTGTGGTTATGAGAGCACACTGCCTGCTGCGCCTTGTGCAAGAAAACACTCATTATAGGAACTGTGAGAACCTTTTCAAGACTCGAGTGGTCTTTTTTGTGCACTTTTCAATCAAACAGAGATTTATAATGGAAGTGATAAAATAAGAAATTTCAAGCGGTTTCAAGCACTTTATGCAAAATCCAAGTACTTTTTAAAACCTTGAATGCACCACATTAAAATTCATGTGTTTTCAAGGATTTCCAGCACCTGTGAAAACCCTTAAAAAAAGGTGGTCCAACAATGGCACACCCCGGGAAATATGATCCAGATAATAGATAATGTAAAAGGCTCATCCTCAGGTTAACAAAAACACAACAGTTCTTATTTTCAGGTGATTAAACACACTTTTGAAGATCATATTCCACTCCTGCCATATTTTGGCAGTAAATCCCTCTAAATCTGACACACTGGACCTTTAATGCCTGACTCGAACATCAGCAGTAACAATAGTTCAGAGAGAAATTGTCAGATCGATCGGATGTGTTGACATCCAATCCGATTGATAGCATCTCCTTTCATCCCTTACTGTAAGTTATTGGCAGGGCCGGTGGCTAATGCCAGGTTTCCTTGGGCAGTCCTTGAGCCATCACGGGGACGAGCTGACAAGTGAGGGATATGTGCGGGAGCCAATCAGTGCCACCTGCTGCGCGGCAGAGGCAGAAAGCATTTTTAGGAGTGGCAGATTTACTAGGAGCCCTCCCGTCTGTGGTGAGAGCTGGTAAAATGACCAGGTCCTGACAAGACTTCAATTCACGGGTCACAAAACATGTCAGAGTAATGGCAGAAAGGTTGAGAAGCACACTTAGCTTGACAGGTTCCTTTTAATGCTAGCTGCCTCCGAGCTGTGATCCACGTGATACGGTGCACATACAGATTAACTTTCAGCAGACTCGCTTTGCATGTCAATTTCCTCTGTAATGTCAATCTGAGGGAGCGGAGGGATCAGCGGTGTTTGCACCCTGCTAACAGTAAGCATATTTCCCTGAATCCTTACACCATATTTATTGCTCTGAATTGAAAAACACTTCTATGCTTAAAGAGCCACCACCACTGTCTTACAGAAAGAGATTAAAGGGCTTTAAAAATGACTTTTAGATATTAAAGCTCCTCAGCATAGTCGCACTAATCGATGGTTATCCAGCATGGCTAGATAGCAAATGATTTCTCTCTCATTTGTGGCCCTTTCAGAGGTGACTTCATCATTGGTGCCTGAAAGACACGGTGCCCCTGAGTAACAAATGATTACCTCTGAATGAATCCCCAAAGTCTCGCTGCTAATGCAGAACAATAGGTTGTGAGAATAGGGAGGCTGTGCTTTGCTTCAAGATCTATTTTTTATACCCGGCATCATTTTTTGCTTCACTGATCTATCACTAAACAACAGCTGCTGAGCAGGAGCCAGAGAGACGCACTGCGGGGAGGATGAGGCAAAGTGGGAGAGGGAGAAAGACACGGAGAAAGCAGCGGAGAGGGAGAAGGGAGAAGAGAAAAGACATCTAAAATTGGAGACAGAGGAGTTTTAAGAGGTGAGGTCACCGGTGATAGCCTGAAGCTCTTAGGTACGGTGGCCCACTGAGAAGGAGAGTGAGTAGAGGGATCCTGGCAGGTCTGCCTCTCTCATGACGGATAACAAGTCACCTGAAATGGCTTCCTGGGTGGCAGCCATTAGACAGACAATTTGCAATCATCCCTGGCCCAATTTCTCTCACCTCCTCTCCTCCTCTTTCTCTCTCACTTTTTCTCCTATTACTCGGCTTCTCGCTCTGGTGCCCCATAGACCTTGGCAGCTTGAGTGACAGGGACTTAACTAGTCTAGTCACACAAATGTGAGAGGGGAAATGAGGAAAAGAGAGGGGAGAATTTCATTCATCTCACAAATACCAAATAACCTCTGCTTGCCTGGCCCCATTTACATATTCTCTCCACACTCTCTCCGCCGGCCAGGTGCGCTATCCTGTTTCCAAGTCGCCTCATCTGGAACCCGCCGACGCCGGGTGACACCGCAGAGGCAGAAAGCAGAGGTGTAACTACAGTGGCAGATGCAGGAACACAAAGGCCTGGACTTGTGTCTGCATCATCACAAATAGAAGATGCAACATGTAGCCCAGTGGGTGGCTGCACCAGATCCCTGGCACTGGTAAATGCACTATAGGACCAAAATGTGGACACCAGAATATTACACCAATATGTGACTGCTGAGCACTCCTCTGGGAGGCTCTCCACAAGGCATTCGGCCAGACATGTTGTGGTGGACATGTAATTGTGTCCTTACTTCGAGATAGTCAATTCAGTCATTTCAGTTTTTTTTTGCACCAAATTATCTCAGGGCACTTTTCATATAGAGAAAGTCTAGACCATACTCGTTATAAACCTAATAATTCCCACCAAGAGCAAGCACTGTGGTGACTGTGGTGAAGAAAAACTTCCTTACTCATAGGGAAGTATACCTTTTACTCCACTGCATTTAGCCTATTTCACAGCTTTAATTACTGAAAGGTAGAAATATACATTTTACTCCACTACATTTTGGCTAGTTTAACTCTTGCACTTTATAAATTAAGATTTTACGATCAAAAAATATGATCCGTTTATAAAATATGATACACTGTCCAGATGGGGACTTACCATTGGGCATAGGTTGGCAGTTGCCTGGGCCCCCAAGCTACCAAGGAAGGTGTTATTTTTATTTAGTTATTTATTTTACTTTTCACAAAATAATTATGTCTTTCTAATAGTCCATATGCTAAAATGGCAACAGAATACTTAATTCATGAGTCTCTCAGGGCCTCTCCACTATATTGGACTTTTACATGATGTTATTGTGCATCTGTGGAAATGAGTTGGGAAGACAGTAGCCATCTTGTGTAAACAAACAGTTTGAACAGGTGTACAGAATATTATTAAAAAAATGAAGTTAATTTATACCAGCTATGTTGAAAAAAGGAGGAAGCAGGAGGATACTTAAAACTACACCCCCCACCCCTGAGTCACAGCCTGTTCACCCTGCTGCCATCTGGCAAGAGATACAGAAGTATCCACTGCTGTGCCACCAGACGTCAGAACAGCTTTTTTCCTGAGGTTGTGAAACTGCTTTGAAAAAAGGGGAGAACAAGGGATATCGGGGGGCAAACTGCCTATGTTAAGCTCAAATTTGACCAAGTACAACTGAAAAATCCTGTTCAGACACATGTCAGTATATAACACCAGACAATTTTTCAGAATTACAACCATATTTTGTTACAAATACTTTTAGAAACCAGTTGTAAACACAACATTGACATACCATAACCTCTTAAGCTGAATTGGTGTGCAAACACTTGCTTTTCTCCACATTACAGCAATTTTGGAGCAACATTATCATTCATTTGGAGTCATGCCTCTAGCCACCTGGTGAATGTAGATTCAATATTCTCTTTTAACTGAAGTTTTCGGTCTCCACCAAATCCTGAGGGGAGTTTCTGCCTCTTTAGCAGCTCAATGCTCCACTAAGTTCACCAGCTAGTCTCTAACTGTGTCTGTCTGCTTTTGGTGCCGAGCAGGTAGTGTGCAGTGGGGTTTTAGAGGGTTGTTTTTTTTCCTGTTGCGACCAAAAATGACAGTATGAAAGCAGTGGGAGTGAACCAAAGCAGGAAAGTTGCGGGGTGGACAGCTGAACAATGAGCTGAAACTCACTATAAAGATCTGTATAGGCGAGGGAAGCTGCACATTCTGTTGAGTCTCTGTTGGTTTATCACCACAAGTGACCCCTGTCGTGTTGTTACATTGTTTTCACATTGTCATTAAATACACTGATACCATAAAAAATATTGATTAATGCTTTAAGTAAAGGATCTGATCCTCCACTGATCAACACACAACCTTGCATTGTTGTGGCCCTCAGTGTAACTTGTTAACACATCAGTTTTTTAAAATGTGCATTCAACAGATCCTCATACCTAAATGACATAGATGTGGGGTATAGTGACTCACAAAACAACATATATGACAGTTGGAGAGTACCAGCCACAGGTTTACCTGTATCTTTGTTGTAGAGGCCCTTCGTCATTACATGGCCGTCTCAGTTTGGTTAGGTTTAGGCACCAAAATGTCTTGGTTATTTTTAGGAAAAGATCATGGTTTGGGTTAAAATAAGTACGTTAGTTATGTTAGTTAAGTTATGTTACATATGGGATGTAACTTGAGTACGTTGCCTAAGTTACCTGATGTAATGAAGTTAAAATAAGTCAACATTTTACATTGGACACAAACAAGTGTCTCCTGCGTTAAGGTCTGGGTGTGTTTGACCTATCTATCCGCCCCATCACCTCACTATGCTGACTTTGCCAATATGTACGCTATGTCATCTGACTTCCTCCTTTGCTCTCATCATAATTACTACAGCCAGTAAAGGTCAGCACCTAACAATAAATGCAAATATAGGTCATAATAAGCTGCCTGCACAGATGACCTGTGCATTTGTTTTTCTGGTGCAAGCGGCCTGTGTGCATTGGTGTACTTGTTTTGTATCTGTAGGTGTGCATTATAGCTAACCATATACAATTATAGCTAGGGTTCAACTGCACTCATCCATTTGCCCATCCTCTGATGCTGTAGGTTATGGTTATGGAATGACAGCAAGGAAAGAGACATTTGTTCCCAGAGCCTGTCCTTAAGGCAGCACCTCTCTCCAGTGCAGTTTTATGGGGGTAATTATGTTGCCTGGGAAGAGGCACTGCCTTAAAGGCTAAAGTCAGGGAACCAAAGTTTGTCATGTGCATTAAACACCACTATTTATATGAAGCATGGTAACGTGATTGGTTGCTTCTTTGCTCTTAAAGATGTGTACTGATATGCCATTTTTCAGCAAGTACACAGTAAATCACCCTGCCCAGAGGTGGGTATACATGTGTGTACGCACCGCTACACTTCTGCATTCAGCCAGAAGAGCATTAGTGAGGTCGGCCACTGATGCTGGGTGATAAGGTCTGGCTCACAGTTGGGGTTCCAATTTATTCCAAAGGTGTTGGATGGGGTTGGGGTTGGCGTCTTGGCTCTGAGCAGCCCAGTCAACTTCCTTTACACCTGAGTGGGAAAACCATTTCTTTAAAGATCTGTCTTCGTGCACGGGACATTAGGGATGTATAAGCAAGAAAAGGCCTTTCTCAAACTGTTGCCACAAAGCTGGAAGCACACTGTTGTCTAAAATATTGCATTAACATATCCCTATACTGACCCTTCACTACACCAAACAGTACCTACCCAATCGTAGGTTAGCAACCGTAACTAGAGCTGTCAAGCGTTCCATTTGTCTACACGGTGAAGCGGAGCGCAGGAGGCTGTGAGGAGAGCGATACTCAGTGTTTCATGAGTCTGGACGGTGGCATCTTCTTTGTTGTCTCTCAAAAATGTGAAACACAAGAGCACATGTGAGAAATGGATCAAACTCATCTGCTTCATCTGCTCTAACATAAGCTGCGACACACATAGTGTTAGTTAGCCACACATAGCACGTGTGGCTAACAAGCACTAGCTAACTAGCTGCAGTAACTTTACCTCCAGCCAAACTTGTTAGATACCACTGTATCTGCATTTGTTCTGTGGGTTGTGTGGGCTGATGCAGAATCAAAGTGGGTTGACAACGATGCATCTCTCTCTGGCTCACTGTCTCAGGTCTAAGCTAGTTAGAGTTAGCTTAGCTCTTATCCCGGCTGTGAAGATCACGGTCCCTGAACTTCCTTTCCCCACATTGAGTGTAATTCTGTCATCTATCTTGTAGATATACCTGCTGTGTTTCATCATCTGACCATTGTTTGCTGAGATGTAAGCTAGCTTTAGTCTTGGTCTGTTAGCATTAACGTAATAGATTACACTTTCACAGGGTTCTTGTTTTAAAATGTTAAAATGTGTCAGATGGAAACATTGTGAGTCATTATTTTAGCCAACACAATTCATGGTTGTGAGCTAGAAATAAGAATCTGCTTTTGTTTACTTCTTTAAGGAATCACAGACCTCATGTCTCAACAATTACTCCCAATTTTGATGTTAAATTTGCCACCATTATCACCAGGCTTAGCAACAGTAACTAAGGAGGGTGGGGCTTAGTGAAAGGTCAATTATGACTAAGTGGCCACTGAAAGGTTTGGTTCAAATTTAGGGTTGGATAAAGTTGGGATTTTATAGACTGATATTGATAATGATGGTGCTTATCAATACCAAACTTATAAAAACTGATGCTACTTGCCATAAGTTGATGCAAAAATAAAAGATGTGAGAGGATGTGTTTGTTGCATTTAGCTGGATTTTTATCAAATTTAGTAAAGCAAGCCCACATTTTTATATGTTTTGCCCAGTCAGCTGTTTGTGTTATACAGTGTTTGGGACACTTAGATTACATTTTTGTTGTAACAAGCAACATAATGTATGAGTTTTGCAATTCAAGTACTCAGTTATCTCTTCTTCCGGAGGAGGAAGAGTGACTACAATCTCGGCGTACACTGAAATCATGTTTTCAAGTTGGGTCTAGAGATCGATTTATTGAGCAAAGTCATCAAGGTTAAAACTTTCTTTGATACAAGCCTATACTGATACTAACCCCTAATTTACACCAGGCACGGCTGTGCCGCGTTACGGCTGCGCCGCGGCACGCAGAGGGATAGCAGCCATTCTAGTCAATGCTCGTGGGTACACCAGATGCGCCGCGGCGCGTGTCAGCAGCGTCCCAGAAGCGGCTCGGCGCTCCGCTCCGCAGAGAATACGCAGCAAGTCTATTTTTGACGGATGGTGCGTCAAGCTGCGCAGATGAGATCAAACCAGACAGGAAGTCCCGTCACGAAAAGCATACTGAATCCGGTAAATTTTCAAAATTGTTTGAGAACATTGATTGTGTGAGCCTGTGCACTTTTGTTTGTATGAAGGCTATATGAGCAAGGTTTTTAAATTGTTTTCAACTGTGTAATATGCCTCTACCTGGCCGTTTGGTTGTAAAGATAATATAACCAGCATACACAAGGAATTGCAAAGCGGTTTTAAACTTTTGATAATGCAAAAGTGCACTAACAAGTTACTTTTCTCAGTAGGTAATGCTTATGGTAACAAGTTACTTTTTAATGGAAGTAATCTTGTAATGATACCAGTATTGTTCAGTACTGACCAGTCAGGTTATGCCTTAATCACTACCCATCCCAATTCAAATCTAAGGTATTTCTCTGTAATATCAAATATTCATGACTGAATGAATATTTAAAGTTCAGTGGAAAAATACAGCAACTCGTATTTGTGTGATTATTATGAAAACGCAGTTACTCTCCTCCATCAGGACTGTGTTGGTCTGGTTTGATCAGATTTAATTGACCATGGGCTGGTAACATGAGCAAACAGCCCACCAACTGTGATCACATGTTGACTCGAATGGTTCACAAACATATGTGACGTCTTCTTTGTCCAACTGAGCCTGGCCCACTTCAAACCAGTGAGAAAAGGGAGGATGAGAACACAAAACAGAAATCTCTCATGCAATACAACCAAAATTGTTCCAACACTGGCCGGAAATTGTTTGTTCATGTAGGACACGACTGCTCATAGAAGGAGCTGAAAATATGTTATTTTTCAACCAAAAGTCTAACATAAGTACTCCGGTGTTCACACATGGCCATACAGAGTACACCACACCACCATCATAGTGGCTTCAGGTTTGGTTTTAATGCTCCCAGTGGTAGTTTTTCATTGTACTGTAACATGAAATGTGATAGTTGAAAATTGGTTGTCAAGAACTATGGGAGTGCTATGTTATGAAGTGTCAGCGCACGGGTGCAGTCGGAGTGATGAGGCACACAAAAGCCAATTGCCTTCTTTTAGCCAGACAGTTGCGAGACAGCAGGTGAGAAATAAATTCCACCCATGACTACCTGCAGTCACCAGTTTGATTCTCTACTTGTTGCAGAAGTCCACTCTTAGAATTAACCACTTAGTGGAAAAGAAGCTGAGACACGTTTGGGCCTGAAAAAACAGTCCTAATAACAGGCAGAGCTCCCTTTTTTAATGGTAACAGCTCAATGAGGTAGGTGAAAGATTCTGCGACTCAACTGGTGATCCAGATGTTGTCCTGTTGTTCAGTATGTGGCAGCACTCTGTGGCGCTGACACTGTTTCATGTTGTTAGAGCAAAGCAGTGTGTGGTGTGATTATGTCGGTGGTTTTGTGTTGTAGTAGCACCATGCTACAATAGCAACGGGCATGTTAGCAATGTGCACTGTGCTGATAAATCTGACTTGAAAAGAGAAAACTCACCGGTAGCTCGGCCCTAATGCGGTCTACAGTGGTGAAGATGTTTTTGACAATGACACCAAATGCATGATAGGAGTGAGGCTGGTAGTTAGAGGTATTATGGCCGAGGTTTGGTGCATTACACAGAGTGAAATAGAAAGCATTTATTGTCCTTGTACAAAACCCAACAAAATTAGGAGTGCTCCTCCTCATCAGTGCAATAAAATAGCACCTATAAAAAAATACACAGAACAACCACAGTAAGCAAACATCTACAACCAAATAATGGGTAACCCCCCCCCACCAAGACCACCAGCACCAAAAAAAAAACAAAAAACAAGCGAATATTATAGGAGAGCAACAAGTAGAATACTAGTATCAAACTAGTAACCTAGAACAGAAAAATAAATAATAATACCGTGCAATATGCATGAAAATATGAGTATTACTGGACAAGAGTAGTTCCAGTGGTATGGATGTAATTATTGCACCAGAATAACTAATTATTGCACAGGTATCACATCACTCTTATCCCAGAAACTGGGAGATTTGAGGTTTAAATGGACGGTTGGATCATTTGATGTGGGGCTGTATGAGGTACTTATTGATAGTTAGAGTATTAGCTATAATAAATGATAGTCAGCATATTCCCAGCTAGGAGAAGCAGAGAGGGGCACCAGCATGAAAACTGAGCAATGTACCACTGTAGACAGAGTCAGCAGCAAAACACAGTTTAGCCACATAAAAAAGGTCCACCTCAATATCAATATCGGTTTAATTTTATGCTAAATTTAGAGTATTTTCTCCGCTTTGCTTTGCTGTCAGACAGCCTTTATTTTTTTAAAGGGAAAGTGTTATTGTATAAGCCAAAGATCGCTCTCTCCAAACTAGTAAAACTCTATAGGCAAAGTTAGCAATTGCCAAACAAGGGAGCTGCTGTGCTACCACTGCATCGGCCCGTTAGTTTGTTTCTGTTATTGTGTGACTTTAGTGAATGTGAACTAACCTTTTAAAACACCAAAGTTATAATAACAATAATCTGCAAGCTAAAATTATTGATATTGCCTATGAGGTTTGATTGGTTTGGAGAGAGTGATGTTGTGATCTCATGAAATGGTGGTTTCCCCTCAGAAAATTTTGATTTTGATTTCTTTTTTCAGGTGGACCATTTTTAAGTGGTTAAAATATGTTTTGCTGCTGACCCTGTCTACAGTAGTACACTGCTTACCTTCCATCCTGGTGCTGCTCTATTGTTCTCCAAACTAGGGGCGGGCCAACTGCCATTTGCTGCCTGTGTGACTTCTGTCAATCCAAACAATCCTATTAAAACACCAAAGTCACAGTAACACAAAGACAAATAAAGGCACCTGTAGACCAGCATCCAGGGATGGGTAAGCAGGTAAGTAGTATTGAAATTTCCTCAGACAAATGTTAATTGCATTTGATCCTTTTTGTACCCAGATCTAGAAAAGGACGACTATTTGTACGGTTTTGCTCACAGCCAATCACCACGAGCGTTCTTCCCTTTAAAGCGACGTGTAATGGCCCGCTACCGCAGCAGCTACAACTTATACAGTCTGTGGTGTGGTGAAGTCAAGTGAGGTATGTTTGAAAAAGCTGGTAGTTCAGCATGCCAAGATGCCATCCAGACTCACACCTGTGACATAAATGCATACAGATTACTGTATTTCACATGATGGGTATCAAATGAAATACTCTATAGATACTGTACTGGTATCACAATTTTTAAACAATACCTATCCCTACAGAAGCTCCTGTGTTCTGCAAGCTAAAATGACTGACTTCACCAATGGAGTTGGTTCGTTAGGAGAGCTATCTTTGTCCCATCAGAGAGGGCCGTCTGACTGCCACGTGAAGCAGCAAAAATATTCTAAATATAGCATACACTTAAATTTTTATTTATTTATTTTTTAGGTGGAGCACATCACAGTAGTTGATTGCTTAGCTTCCGTGCCGGTACTCCTCTCTGCTTCTCCTAACTAGGTCATGCCAGCCAGCATCTACTGTAATTACACAGACTATCAATAGGTACCACAGAGACCCTTCATTAAATAATCTAAACTACCCCTTTAATAAAGACAGGCGGATTGCTCACATGCTATATCCCTTTTTTTAAAAAAAAAAAGACCATCCAGCTGTTTTGGAAATGTCAAATTGCCCTGAGACAAGCATCGGTGGAGGAGCAGCTATCAGGCCTGATGTAGTCTTACTCCAAAGGTTCAGCCGTCTGTTGCTGCCTGCTGTTGCACCCCCCACACCACACCTACATGTCCCAATACTCCCATCTTCACACAACAGACATGCACACAGGCTTGCTCACAGTGATGCTAATTTCCAGAGAACAGCGAGCAAATGTTGCGCAGTGAATTAACACATCATTAATACCTGACCCACCACACAGACAGCCCGTCTGAGACCAGCATCATTGTTTTCCTGCATTATTTTTTGTTCTTTTCTCTGACTTTTATAAGGTCTCCATCTCCTCCTCCCCCATGTTGTTTGTCAGCACAGATATGCACCGCACTGCACTGCAGACTGAGTCATGCTTGTCTTCCGCTTTCAAAACAATTCTGAGCGCTTTATAAAGGAACACACTTCTCTGTGAGTGTTCATTTCCTTTAATAGCACTTGAGCTGTGCAAAATAGGGGATTGTGCACACTGTATGGAAAACAACTAATAGAACAAAATGGCAGTTAACAACAGTGTTGACAATAACACCCAAGAGAGAGAGAGACAAAGAGAGTGAGAGACAAAGAGGGAGACAGGGAGACCTTGAATGGTAACAGTTTTCCAGTGAAAGTAATTTACAGTATCCACTATTGTCCACGCTTCTTCACACAGGTTTAAATTAAATTGGATTCTTTGGGGGTGGATTTTGCACTCTAAACAAGAATAATAACTTGTGCAATACTATGGATTTATGGCTCAGAACAATTGACCATATTTAGGCAGAGGTGGTAAAAGTACACATATTCTTTACTCGAGTAGATGTGCACACATTAGTGCAAAAGAAGATTCTGGTAAAAGTAAAGGTATTGATTCACCTTCTTCACTCAAGAGTGAAAATGTAGAGAAATGTACTCGAAGTCGCCCTCTGAAGGATGTTTCTACCAGCTGTTTCTGTGCAAAGCTAACTGAACCTGCCCTTTTCTCCGCAATCGAGTCTCCCTCTCGTCTGTTTCATCTTTTACGTCTTGTTACGTTGTTTTCATCTTGTCACATCATTTTTGTCTCATCACATAGTTTACCTTTGTTATGTCATTTATGTCTTGTTACATTGTTTTTGTTTTGTTATGTCTTTAACGTATTGTTTTTGTTTTGTTATGTCTTTAACGTATTGTTTTTGTTTTGTTATGTCTTTAACGTATTGTTTTTGTTTTGTTATGTCTTTAATGTATTGTTTTGTCTTGTTTTGTCTTGTTGCGCTGTTTCCATCTTGTTATGTATTATTATGTCTTTGTACGTTGTTTTCGTCTTACGGCATGTACCCACCAAACGTGACGCAAATTTTTCGTGCGACGAGATTACATACAAAGTCAATGCAAATACGCGATTGGGCGCGTCATCGCGCCGGGCAATGCGATGGACGCGATCGCGCTCCCATCGCGTCGCACCATTGTGCCATCGCTTCATCGCTCGAGTTGAAATAATTGAACTTTTGCAGCGAATTCGCGTGAAGACGCGCCGCGACAGCCTATCAGTGGCCGACGTGCTGACGTACGGACGTCCTGGTGTTCCCTTGATGCTGCTCAAACTAAAGTGAAGAATGGAGGAAAAACTGATCGTGGCCGTGACCGGGCCTGGGTGAGCGTGAGCGAGGTGTGTGGAATTCCTGGTAAGTTCTGTATCTGTCTGTTGCTTGATTGCAGCTATCGGTTGATGTTTAAACTAACATAGCCCCAGTTAGCATAGCTGGCTTTACCGGCTCAGCCATGGTCGATGAGAGAATGAAATGGCGAGAAATGTTGTTGTTTGGGCGGGCTCGTCGTGCGACCCGATGCCGCGATGAGGCGTTTTTTGGCATATTTGGACCAGCGTCAAAACTGGAGCGTGTAGCGCGACGCGATTTCATTTGACGCGCGATTTCATCGCCTCCATCGCGTTTGGTGGGTACACAACGTTATTATGTCTTTTTGTCCTGTTATGTCTTTTTCATCTTGTTACATCTTGTTACATAGTTGTTGTTTTTTGTCTCGTTTTGTCTTGGTGCATCGTTTTTGTCCTGTTATATCTTCTTCTTGTTACATGTTTTATATTGTTGTCGTGTCATTGCGTCTGTTGTTTGTGATACTCGCTGATGGATACAACACAAGGAATCTGCTTTTACGCGTTTGCTCTTGATGTTCGGAAGGGGGTCCAGTGATGCAAATTAAAAACATTTCATAAGTCCCCAAAATAGGCTTGTTCGGTATACCGGTACTATATTGGTACTGGGGTACTGAGGCATTTAAAACGGTACTATACTGCGCTTGGATGAGACCGATACTTTTTTTTTTTTTACGTTGCCGCATGACGTCACCGCATTGTAATTTGAGCCGAGGCGAGCATGCCGGAGCAAGCAGGCGAGCGAGTGAGCGAGCAGCGTGGAGCAGCAAACGGAGCAGGAGTCTGGCGACAGAGAGAGATAAAGGAGAGAAAGAGAGAGAGAGACAGGAGCAGGGAGAGAATGGCAGGTGCTGCAACCTTCACCACACCACAACTCGTAGATAAACCAGGTGCGCAAAGTGCTATATGGAATTACTTCGGCTTTAAAACAAATGAGCACGGTGAAGCCATTAACACCGAAGTGCCACTGTGCAAACGATGTTACAAAACATGTCTGGCCAAGGGTGGAAACACTTCCAACTTGGCAAAACACTTGAAGGACAAGAACCCAGACCTGCATAAGGAGTTCAGAGAACGACAGGTAATAACTT
>JAJHUR010127882.1:745-28339 GCA_027495735.1 Lutjanus campechanus
GGAGATCTGTACTCCACTGATTTTGCTCTTCAAGTAACTGTTTCAGCAAAAAACTAGCATCATTTAACAATAAATCGTATATGCAGCTTATTTATAGATAGATATTTAAATAATTATAAATAATAAAAACAACTAATTGTGCTAATATGGAAACAAAAATTACACTCATTGACATCAAGGTGACGCTATAAAAATCAGGTTTACGTTTTCATAATTATCTTGAAAACGGTTAAGCCAATACTTAAAATTCTTTCACCATTTTAATCATTCAATTCATTTGTATCTTTGTATCAGTTGGGCCAATCATCCTGAAAATGAGTCAGCATCATCTACAGATGCTGCTGATCTAAAGTTATCAAATTAATTTTGATTTGTCAATCCATTTGGATTTTATGAGCCAATCAATCTTTATCAAAATAGCTAATTTTCTGAAATCTGTAAGAACTCATGAACGCATTTATATATCAACCTGAAAATCGAGATGTGTTCATGTAGCTAACATATGAAAACAAATTACACAAATCATGATCTCAGGTCATGACTCAGAGGGTTGGTGTGAGGGCATCAGGAAAGTATCTGTACCTGGTTCATTTAGCCTGTTTTGGTTGATTCCACGTGAAACTCTTCCTTTTCTCCTCAGGCAATAAAAGACCAATATGACTCATCATTTTACAAAATCACTTTGATGCACTGATGACCAGCAGAATACTTTATCATCAGGTCTTGTGTTATGTTTGTTTTTCTATGGCAGCTATACAGTATATGTGCAGCATCTGAGTCCAAGACAAATCTTCCTACAGAGACAATAAAGTATATTCTCTCATATCATATCATAGAAATCTGCAGTTTTATAGAAAACAATGGCATCTTCAAGTAAGTAGCCCATGGCTCTTAATGATCTTTTGAGTGCATGCATTTCTTATTTTATGAATGAATGTCACCGCCAGACTGGGTTTAACTGAGTTAATACTCTAAATCGTATCTGTTAAATCTGACATAATCAATTAAAAGAGCTTGTGTCTCTCAGTGTTCAACAGAAAGAGAAAATGAGCCATGAATTGCATGATCATAACAACTCCTAGATACAGAGGAATCATGTGACATTATCTGTGGCTTTTAGACCATAATGGCAAACAATGAACAGACAACTACAGACAACAGCAAAGGTAACTTTAAAGTAATTTCTTACACACTGTGATACCATCAGTCCCGAGGCACCAAAAATCAAATGACCCAAAACTCGTGCCATTATATGACTGATCATGTCAGCCATGTGCACTACAGGGTCTTGTGATCGATTATTTTAAAAATAAGGGTACATCTGTCGATATCGCACCACTTTATGTGATTGTATTTATAGTAGTCTATTATATCAAACATGTTATGCTTGCATGACCATCTCATAGGTTATGTGGCATTGTTTCATTCTCCTTCCTTACTATTAACCCCAATTTAGGCAGATAAAATTAAAAAGTGACAACTGAGGAAATGAGAGGAGGGTAACAATTTGAATTAGGGCCCACAATATATGTTCCTAATCTAGAGTGTCATTAGGACATTTGTACTGCAGCAATGTGCCAGTACAGTAAATATGGCTGCATAGGCGAAAGGGTAAAAACATGTGAAGTTAGGCAATTAGGGAGTGACAATCTGGGAATTTAGAAATAATTTATACTGTAGGTATTGTTTAACTACTGGGTATCTATCATGTTATTATTGGAAACAACATGACCATTACTGATTAACTAAGCTAGAAGTCTCAGAGAAGATGGGGTAATGAGTTCTGTAGCATTTTACTACTAAACCCTGTGGTGGCCTGAGGTGGTTCAGGTTTATGTGGATTTACACTGTTGTTACACAATAACAACAATATGATACAATGAGCAATAGGTCATGTTGTAATCTAACTTAAATTCAGCACATCTCTTCTAAAGGTAAACTCACTTCAAATAAATTACACTTGCATCCAAAACTAAGCAGACCTACTTGCAAAACAACAGGATGTAGTCATGCAAAACATCACTACAGCGTCCATTAACAGCAGCTCCATGGATGACAGTCTCAGCTGCCACTCACAGGAAAGTTATGTTCATGTTAAAATAGGTATCTGGTAAATAAACATATTTACTAAGTAAGTAAGTTCCTCTCAAATGCCAAATTGTTGCTCAGTAGGTCATACGGTATCTCAGAATATCTGTTAAAAATACAGAAATTCTTCCCTAATTTTCTATCGTACAGAAAAGTAACACACACCAGATTTTGAGGTGAGGCCCTGATCACTGGACGTAGACTTGAAAGTAGGAAAAAAATGTCACACACTCTGGTTTCATATGATGTTTCATTGGGACCACAATGACAATAAAGTTCTATTCTATTCTATTCTATTCTATTCACTTTTATTCAGATGATGTTCAGTCTTCCAGCCTTCTTCAAGATCAACAATAAACTTATTCTTTGACAATCATCAATCAGATGATCTTGAAAATATAGTATAAAAATATATTATATGTTTTTTACATATATATATATATATATATATATATATATATATATATATATATATATATAAAATATATATAAAATATATGTGTTTGTTGTGAGCCATAATGAAGAGCATTAAGGCAAACTGTATATATTTCTTCCCTTGAATGCCTTGAACTTATTTTGTGTCTGTCTTCAACAGACAGACACAAAATAAAGAATAGATGAGTTAGATAGCGCCCCATGGTGGCCAGATGGAGCCAGGGAATCCCTTGAGACCTAAGCACTAAGAGATGGAGCAAATATCTTTCCCATCATGCTTACAGCAGCACTGCAGCTGTAAAAGTCCCTGTGCAGGCTGCCAACATGTAGATACCACTGCCCCCTGATGGACAGTCAAGCAAGTGTCACAGAAAAAGGGCCTCCTCTTTAGAGATTTATTTGTCAGTACATAGAGATTAAATTGGCCTACACATAAATCTGTGGTATTGGTCCAACTAATCTGTAAAGCAACACACTATCCTATCCTACATTACAATAGAAAACTGAGTTGTGGAGTAAGTGCATGCATCATATCGGAAAATCACACAATACCAGTGGTAGAAGAACAATCGGACTTTACTTAGTAAAAGTTCAAATACTACACTGTAAAAAGTACTCAAGTAAAAGTCCTGCATGGAAAGCTTTAGTTGAATAAAATATGTAAGTATATTAAGGAAATGATGCAGAAAAATGTCCCCTGTGACTATTACATAGGTGTAATAATAATATCAATGATGGCTGCAATCTTTACGTGTACATGTTTCAGCCAAAACCCACATATTATGTAGGCTTTTTGACTGGTGTGACTGGTGGTGCTTTTTGACTTGATTTAATCTTTTCCTGCTTTGACAAATCTGTTGTGAAAACCAAAATGTAAATCTTGAACCATTAAACTGCCTGTTATATTCTCCCTAAATTACACACATAACCCTGGAATGCATGCTTGTAGAAATTCTTTCCACAAAATAAAATGCTTTCCAAAATACTTTAAGACTGACATGTGTCTTGGATGTTCCTCTCCCATGCTGCAGGGGGCACACTGGTGCTGATTTTCCTCACCTGATCAGCGGGAAAGAAGACGCAAATGAGAAAAAATAAGCTCCAAATACCTGTAAAAAGGAGAAGATATAACAAATAGACATCAGGAAAACAAGTTAAGTTTAGACAATCAACAACAACAACTGAGAAGTAAATCCAGTTCTCCCCATGAGGATGAAGCAATCTGTTTGATGCTGGAGGAGAGGTGTGTTGAAGTCCTGAAGTTGTAGTTGTGAAGTTGTGTAAAGAACAGTCAGTTGAAGATCTGTTGATAAACTGGAGTCACATTTAGTGCAGAGCGCATTATGACTTGTTTAGGACTTGAAACTCAAAGTTTAGGACATGAGACCTGACCTTTGACTTAAGTGCCAAGTCTTGAGATTTGTGACTTGCAAAACAATGACTTAGTTCCACCTCTGGATGTTTTTGCCAAAAAACACAAAGCCATAATTACATGATTCAAAGAATTATCAGAGCTCCTCAATGATGGTCTGCACATTAGACAAAAGTAATTTTGTATAATTTTGTAAATCTTCAAGTATGAATGTGGGGAAAAATAAAGCTGTAAATAAATATGAAAGGAAAAAGGAGACTGGGGGGAAAGGAAACTGCTATCTAACAAGAGGTCAGGTCAGACAGAAATATAGCAGAGCATAGACAGAGAACAGGAAGCATCATGGACATGCAAGTAAAGATGACAAGCAGTCACAACGTGACACATCTGTTACAGACCTCTGAAAAAGTGTGTTCTGACCAGATCGGGATTCAGGGGGATCCTTCATTTGATTGTACACCTTGTACAACCTCCCTAAAGGTGAGTTGCATGACTCTTTGGCAACTTGTGTGACAGCAAACAATTCAGTGTAAAAGAAAGAATAATAGAAAATAAAGAATTTTAAAATAACTATACATTTCTTAATCTATTAATTATGCTTTTCAGTTATTACATGTGTAGAGAAGAGTTCATTTATCAAGCAAGGCGAGTCTAATTAAAGATACCATTAGGAGATGTGAAGGATCCTTTGCAGTATTTTTTGACATTCTTTAAAAAAAAACTGCCTACTAAAAAAAACCCTAAACTTTATGGAAGTACAGTAATAAATTGCTGGGGTAGTTGAAATCAGGGCCGCTAGTCCAGAGGGAGCAGAGGCCTTTCAGTTTGTTCTATCTAGTGTTCCCATCATTTATATAGTTGATCTGTCATTATTTTATTGGGTATTAGAATTATAGATTGGATCATATTAATCTCACAGATTAGAAACTGTGCTGATATTTTGCTTTGAATCATTAACAAAATCTCACTGTTGGACTTGATACTTTGACTCACTGAGGAAAAAACTTGCCCTAATATAAAGTTAAAGGCTATGTCAAGTGAATTTCTGATTTCACTGGTTTAAAATGCAATTGTCTCTTAATCAAAGAATGTCTTCTTGTTTTACACTAATAAATCAGGCAGTGCTTTCATGTATAAAGGTATTACAGCATTTCTGATGACTTCAGTAAGCTTTAAAGCTGCATAGTGGAGGTGAGATGATGGAGGTGAGACAGCTTTTGTACCCAGTTATTTTAATGTTTATCCTGAGACAAATGGATAAGGTCACATGACTGTGTTTAAATAATGTTGCCCTCCAGCTCTACAGAGCATTTTTTTTAGCATATTTAAGCTCACTATCTTGGTTTTATAGCCTGTAATTTTAATCTGTTGTTAAGACTCACCACTCTTATAGGCATTGTTTACAGAGGCAGCAAGCAACTATTTTTAGCAAAACATAACTCATAAAAGCCTGTATGCTACATAGACTGCCCTGGATGTAGCTTCCAAGTCTGAAAAGTGAAGTCGGTATGGAAGTTCCTGAAAACCTGTGTTCTTTCAAATGGCCAGGAGGCAACTCCGCTGATCGCAAAAAGTTTGTATGTAACTTTATGGCAATATGATTGTACTCATCACTTGATTTAATACCTTAGTAAACATTTTTTTTGATTAATTTATGGACTGCATGATACTCATTTTGTAAATTGTAATCCCATTTAGAGTAAAATCGAGATGATGCAGGGTATGCTTTAAGGTGTGGTAACTTTGTGATTGTCCAGTCACTACCACAGCAGTCTGTCAAGTCACTACCGCAGCGACCTCCTCAGCTACACCCTCTTGTCCACATATTGTCACTTCTGGCTACAAAAAAACAAGATAGCGAGGGGTGAAAGGCTTCAAAACAGTAGTCCACAAACCAGTGGGTGACATCACTGTGGCTACATTCGCTTCTCTTATATGGTATTCTACCTGCTGAGCCCAAAAAGCAGACACACAAAGCTGGTTGATATAGTGGCACATTTAACTACTAAAGAGGCACATATTTATTTCAGGAAGGAGTTGGTGGAGACCAAAACAGCATTTAAAGAGAGTGAATATTATCAGGTGGACATAAAATGTAAGATGAATGACAGTGTTCTGTGTCTGCTAGATGTTTACAGGCTATAATCTGTTTACTAATGGAACACAGTGAAGATAATGTTTGTTCACTATAACAAATTTATATTGGTGGCTTCCAAGTGGCCAAAAAAATCAATTAATGTGGATTTAAATAAATGGGCCAGTGAGTAGAATTTAGTGGCACCGAGCAGTGAGCTTAGACATTTTGCCTCACCATCCCCTTCCAGTCGTGTTTGTTCCATTTCTGCCATATTCTGTAAATAAATACGTGCAAAGTGCTTCAAACTGTAATGATTTATGGTTGACATGCAAACAAAGACTCAAACAGTGAACAGAAGAAAGCTAATTGCTGAGTTATTATCGTGCTGCGGGCTATAAAGACAAGCATTTATCTGGTGATGCATCCATCCACTCAACGTCTCATCCACCTCCATGCATCCATGCCTCCATCCATCCAGGGAGACTGTATATGACTCTATAGGCTTTTCCCGAGGGAGAGCACTGGATTAAAGCCAAAAGGGGGCGTTTGTATCATGCAGCCGGAGGGGCGGGACCAGAGGTGGGTGTGTGTCTCTCAGCTGATGCGCGTATCAACCGACCGACTCCATCATCAGCATCCGACGCTGACAGCGGTCGAAGACAGCATCCGTGATATTACCGAGCCGCGGTAAGATCGCAGGATAATTCAGAGCCGGGCCCGGAGAGCAGGACTGACGCTGCTGTCTGCTGACAATATTGTTTATTGAGGCTGCCATCTTACAAACCGCCCAGCTGCAGAATAGTGAGGAGCCTTTGATGATGGACCGCCAGGATGCTACAATCGGTAAATCAAAGCTACTGTCGTCAATGTCACTGACGCTGTGTGTGTGTGTGTGTGTGTGTGTGTGTGTGTGTGTGTGTGTGTGTGTGTGTGTGTGTGTGTGTGTGTGTGTATTAATTCAGATGTATTTTGTGTGCTCGGCGAGGGTCGTGCGCTTGTTTCTTGTCACGGGGCCTAGCGAGTAATTGTTTGGGAGCGCAGTCGATTCAGGGCTTGATGCGGATGCTGCTAAAGCCGCCCTTGCCGCCCAGGGATGCAGAGAAAAAGGCAGAGAGAGGGGGAGTCGTGAGGGGAGGGGAATGAGGCAGAGCAGCACATAGATAGGCAGCAGTGTATTTTACTACTACTACTATTCACCCAAGTGGAAGTAAACCTCTAGTAAATGGGCTGAGGAGGGGAGGTGGGAGGTGCAGTAGCATGACTGCATCTATCTATCTATCTATCTATCTATCTATCTATCTATCTATCTATCTATCTATCTATCTATCTCAGGCAGGGTAATATGCTACGGTATGATTTTGGTGATGTAAATGTTCATATGTGAGCAGGCTCTAGTTCATGATAGCCTATATACAAACACAGTCTTCTTCATACATAGGGATACGTGTGTATACTCCACTGAGTTGCCTGTTTATTAGGTACACCTATCTAAAACTAATGCGGTCTATTAAAACAGTCCTGCAACAAATCTTACTCTTATGAAGGTTATATGTTCTGTTTTAGTTGTTAACTCAATTTTATGGCCATTTTGAAGGCTGCAGTTTGTGTTCATGTTGACTATTATTACACTGAGAGGTGCTTCTCTCACTGTGTTTGGACGTCTTGTGAGTGGCTAACAGGAAACGAAGGGAAACAGTTGTAACTGATGTGCAACAAAAGTCCCAGGCTAGACTCAAATGGGGATGTAGTTGTAGCCTATTAACAGCATCCTGAACCCCCAGACAAGGACGCTCACTGAGAGATGTTTCAAATATTTTGTCCAATCTAACTGGGACACAAAATACTATGGGTGTAAAAATATTGATACACTGGAGTATTGTGACATTATCTTGAGTGGTAGTGTATCAATTCTCAAAAACACTATATAGATTTTTAATTAATAGTTTACAAGTAAAGACGTGGCAGTGTAGTAACCAATCTTCAGCAACCATTCAGTTCTTCTCCCTATCTTCTCAGACTGCACAGAAAGAAGTGTGACGGTGTTTGATGTTACAGGGATTGTAAAATACAAATACAGATTCCACTGTTCTGATTGCATAAAAAAGTAAACTTCTGTACACAAATATATATGCATATGGAGGTATGTTCTTTATACTATGACAGTTTTCCTAAAATTAGATTAAAAAAATTGCAGTATTTTGCTTTGATTACAGTATTACAGTATATCACAGTATATTGAATCACACCCCGTGTATCATGATTCATATCATATCTCCATATTCCTGCCAATACACAGCCATACAAATAACTACAAACACCTCTCAGTATAATGCAATAAAGTTCATCTACATAGCAAACTAAAGCTTTTAAATATGCACTCAGTTTACTGTTCATTGGTACTCCAAATTTAAAATATTAAAATTTTGAAAAACAAAATAAAGAAATAAAAATAAGAGTCATGCTATAAATTCTTTGTTGAGACAGATTTAGAGAGCTGTCTCAACTTTATGGTCATTTTGGAGGCTGCAGTTTGTAGTGCTGTTGTGTGTACTACACTGAGAGGTGTTTCTCAAGTGTTCTTGGACATTTTGTCAATGGCTAGCAGGAGATGAAGACGAAGAGAAAGAGTTGTAGATGATGTGCAACAAAGGCCGGCGGAGGCCCAGGCCAGACTCAAATGCGGACGTTGTTATATGGTAAGCTAATAAACCTCTAGACCAACAGGACGCTCACTGAGAGGTGTTTGTAATATTTAGTCTACTCTTGCAGATATAAATGGGGCACTCGACAAAATACTAGAAACACCTCTCAGTGTAATGCAATACAGTTCAACTATGTGGCAAACTACAGCCTCTGAATATACACCTCCAGTTTATTACACCAAACTAAAAATATTTCAGTCTGCAAGAGATCTGCATTTAAGAATGGGTATCAAGAACTGGTCCTGGACTGGTACTGGTGTCTGTCTGGTCAGTACCAAAATATCAGAAAGCTCCTGGATGATATCACTATTGGTATTTGTGTAACATGACATAAACAGCTGACAGAGTAAAACATTCCAAAGTGTTCGCTCACTTTGCTAAATTTGGTTTTAAAAAATTACAGCTAAATGCAATGAGCCAGGAAAGAATTTATCTTGTTAGCCAGAAAGTAATAATATAACTGTTGAATCTTTTCATGTCATCTTTATTTTTTGCTCTAAATTATGGTGAGTAGTATCAAGAAGCATATTGATAAGTATTGTATCAGTAAGCAGTATAATATCAGTATCAATAAAATCCTAACAATTCCCATCAACACCTGCAATAAATCCTTTGTTAAAACTGTTCAAGAGAGATGTTGACTCAAATTTAGAGGCTGTAGTTTGTGGTGCTGTTGAACTATTATCCTGAGAGGTGTTTCCAGTATTGATAATAATAATATATAGTCCACCGTATTGATATCAATATGCATAGAATATATATAACATGCACCTCTCTGTATATGCATGGGGCCATATTGAGCCTACCACGCTTAGATCCCCTCTAAGGCAAAACTGTCAGTTAGCTTATGATTATTTGATAAACACAAATTTGATGAAGAATGCACCATGGATATAAACTCAGAGTATAGTAAATAGTAAAGTCAACATTTGATAAAATGCAAGACCTGTTAGAAAGTTTTTACTGTTATTGTTATTGTTTCAGTTGTTACAGTTTCTCTCTTTGCCTGATTGCAAGACAATTCAACAACACCACAAACTTCAGCCCCCAAAATGTTAAACTCAGTCACTACTCTTTAAAACAGTTTCAACAAAAAAATTATAGCCTTCAAGGGAAGACTTATTGCAAGCCTGTTCAGTTATACTGTATTAATTTCAGCTAGGTGTACCTAATATACCGGCAACTGTGTGTATACTAGATGGACACTTATACCTATTTAAGGAATACCTGTACTCTGCAGCCTCATGCAAACTAATGCAACTTTCTTTTGATTAGTCAAAAAGGTAGCATGAACCTAAAGTTACTTAATGCTGTGCTCTGTTCACAGTCCTGGAGACCCAAGGTCCTCTTAAACAAGTCTACAAACATACTGAACTTTTAAGCTCAATACTTCATGACCTTTCCTACTTTTATGAGTGTTTTTTACACGGCACTGAACCCAAACCCCAAATGTGTCGACTTGGATTTCTGTTTATCAGTGTTCAAGTAACAGGAATTTTGACCTCTCTGATTATTAATGTGGGCTAGTTCGCTAGTGGGGTAGTTCCTTTGTCTGTGAATTACTTTTTGGCAACCAAAATAAATCTAAATCTATATTTGCAAATGCATCCCCCTTATATATGGAGCATATTGCTGCCAAGCCAGGAAAAAAGATCAGTTTCACATTAGAACATAAAAGGATTGTTATAACATGCTTTTCATGTCACAGTACTTTTTCACATTATTACAACATCTACTAACAACTTACCATGTTATAACAATAAACTTTTCTTGTTTTAACAATATACCATTTAACATGTCATATCATGTTATAACATGGACTTATATTGTCATTATGTGATGTTACAAAGCCAGGAAAATAAACTATCACACTAAAACATGAAATGTTTTAAACAAGTATAAATAGTATGCTGTCAGAACAGGAAAAGTTTTGTGGTAGAAAGCGATAAGTACGTATCTCAGAATAACAAGAAAATATCTTGTTATAATATGAAAAACAACTTCTTGTAACAGTAAACTTTTCATGTTATTATGTGATACTGATTAGTTTCTTTTTCTGGCACGGCAGCGATACTTATACTATACTTTGACATAAAAAAGACATATTGTCATGTGTAGTGTATATGGCAATGCTTTACAGTTTATGCCTTGTCACCTTCATTCATTTTGCAAGCTCAGTCTGTTGCAATGGGAAGGAGCACCTCTTACATAGTTTTCTACAGACTGGTTTTCATTTGAGTAAAAAGAAAGGAAAATATATTAAAAGGAAAATTATAATTATTATTATTATTATTTGAGCACATACAGCAGTAGAGTCTGTGGAACACTAAACAATGAGAAAGTAAAGCAAATTTCAGAATAACACAACGTGTTTGTATCTAAAACAAATGAACAAAAACAACAAACAATTACCCTCCTCCAATCCAGTGATGTTAATGGACACAAAGCCTCACAAACAAAATAGTCAGAAATAACTAATAAACATAAACAGAAAGTAACAGTGTGATTTTATCATTAAACTGGAGAACAAGTTATATTTTTACACTTAACCCTCACTATGTACACAGTTGTCCATCTGACCCTTTTCATTTTTATCATGGTGGGAGGACCACGCTGCCCCTGTATGTGGGTTGGAATCTATTCTGCATTAACCATTATTGTATAACTAGCTATTATGCAATTACAATATTGTATAACTCCTTTCGTTTCTCTGTGTTCCTCTAGTGTGTGTGCCCCCACTACCTGCATTAGGTTGTGATGACCCACACTACTTCCAAATGTATCTGTGACCCTCCCCAATCCTGACTCCTAACCTCTAATCCCTGACCTTTGACCCCCACTATGGGCAGTGTTGGCAGTGGGGTGGCAGGAGAGCAGGAGTTTGCCATGAAGTCTGTGGGCACGAGGACCACCCTGCCCCGGGCCCCTCCTCTCTCTCGCCGTTGCCCTGCCGACCGCAGCTGCAGCGCAGAGCGGCTGCCCCGCCCCCCGGCGACTATATCTGACGGGACGGCGTCTAGCGATGAACGAGGGAGTGTTAGTATCGGGACTGGGACCTGTACCGGAACTGACCGGCCCACCGAAACGGCATCCTCCACCAACACTGAATGTACCATGACGGCCCCATCCAACAACAACCAGTTGGAGTGCAGCGGCAACGGAGCAGGCAGGCGGGAGAGGGAGTGGGAGAGGGAGAGAGAGAGACAGCGGGAGAGGGGGAGAGACAGGGACCGGGACCGAGACTGGGACCGGGAGAGGTTAGAGAGGGAGCGAGAGCGGGAGAGGAACCGGGAGAGGGAGCGGGAACGAGTAGAGAGGGAAAGGCTGGAGCGTGAGAGGGAGCGGGAGAGAGAAAGAGCCAGAGAGAGGGAAAGAGAGAGGATTGAAAGGGAAAAGATAGAGAGGGAGCGGGAACGAGAGAGAGAACGGGAGAGGGAGAGGGAACGAGAGAGGCTGGAGAACGAGAGGCTGGAAAGAGAGCGGGAGAGGGAGATGCAGGCTGCAGGTCTGGATGTTTGTGGGAACATCGTGGGCCGAGGAGCAAACGAGAAGAACGGCGTTGGCATGAACCAGCACCACCACAGAGAGATGGCAACCGCCAGAACTGACAGCGATAACAACCCAGGCAGCCATAACCCTCCAAACCACAACCCGCCCAAGATCCTGCCAGTGTCGGGGAAACTGGAGCAGGTACTTCAAGACTGAGGACAGTGGTTCTCAACCTGGGGGTCACTTCCCTCAAAGGGGTTTGTAAAATGAATCCAAGGTGTCACAAGATGATTACCCTAGCAGGAAGTGGTGAAAAACAAAATTCTGCTACACAAAATTTACTTTTATGACTTTTATCTAATATTTGCTTTTTTCTTTAAAAAAAAAAAAGTTTAATTTTACCCATGGATGGATTACTGAATTGGACTACTGGGCACAGAGAAACATGAAATGATCACAAAGAGACACAAAACCACAGGCAGACACAAAATAAACTCAAACGGTCACAAAACAACAGAAAGACGCAAAACATCAACAGAGAGACATATAACAACTACAAAGACACAAAACAACTGCAGAGAGATGCAAAACAACCACAAGGAGACAAAAAACAACATAAACAACCATAAAGAGAAACAGAACAATTACAGAGACACAAACCGACCACAATAAGATGCAAAACTACAGAAGGACACACAGCACCTACAATGAGATACTAAATGACAACAAAAAGTTGCAAAACAAGTACAAAGAGATGTGAAGCAACAACAAAAAATGTGTCTTTCTTCTATGTACTGAATAAGGTGAGGTCTTTCGCATATCTGTGTCCAGGGGCCTATTGTTTCGAAATCTGTCCATGGTTTTACCTCTTCAGTCCTTTAAAAACTACTGAAATGAAATAATAAAGAGAAGGGAAAATCTCTCTTTAGTTGACCTGCTCACAACGCATAGATATGCAGCCTGTAACTAAGAGTTACAAAACAGTTTTGGACACCAATGAAAACTCACATGGACATTGAAAGAGCCATTGGTTGCTGTGATCGTTCCTCCTCTCCATACTGGCTGGGATTCCTTCCTCAAATGTAAAACAGGGGTGGGGGGGTGGGGGGGAATTCACAGTCCTTATCTCGTGTAAAACTGCCTTTGAAAGTTCAGCCAATGCTATTGTAAGGTTTTGAGACAAATAACGGAGGCACCCTCCTAAGTCTCTTTAGAATTAAATTTCCTCCTGTCCTTATACTGCAGTTCAACAATGAAACAGTGTCCAAACAAAAAAGGGACATTCAAACTCTAAAGACTACAATTGTGCAAAATGCTTTCTAAGTTTCCAAGCCAGTATGAATAGGACGAAAGATTATAGACACCAGTAACACTTCATGGACACGTGAGTATTGTATTAAGATAGACTTGGAAAATTCTTAAACCCACCCTTTAAAATCACAATTGATGCCATCTGGAATATAGCTGTTTGCAAGGATTAAAGTCCCTCAGAAATAAATCAAATGCATCTCAAGTTGTTAAAAATATATCATAATATGTGTACTGCATGTCACGTGTTATTTTGCTTAACACATCGCAATGGTGAATTATGTCATTTGAAACTTTTGTCTGTGAGCTGCATTGATGTATCTGTTATTTCTCTTACTTTCTATTTTTCCTTCCCTCCTCCGTCTCTTTCGTAGGCGATGCAGAACAACTCAGGCCTCGTCCGTCCCTCTGCCTTCAAGCCGGTGGTTCCCAAGAGCTTCCACTCCATGCAGAACCTGGTGGGCCAGGCAGGAGGGGCTGGGAGCGAGGGCAAGACTGAGGCAAGGAGTGAAGGGTTCAGTGAGAGCAGAGGAGGCAGGAGAGGCAGGGACGGAGCAGGAGGAGAAGCAGGAGAGGTCCCAGAGGCCCTACTCCTGGACCAGGACAGTCCAGTGAGGGTCAGCAGAAGTGAGGGCGGGGGAAATGGGAATGAAGTGGTTCAGGGAGGGATGTCTGACTCAGGGAGGAACTCCCTGACCAGCCTGCCCACCTATACAGGCTCGGGGTCTGGTTGTGGGCCCCCAGCGGTCCTGGGGCCTCTCAGTGCTTCCACCAGCCACATCAACAGGTTGGGCATGGTTGGGGCAGCTGCAGGCCTGGACAAGCTGGAGAAGCCTGGCTACCAGGTGAGGCCATCGTCTACACTCACGTCGCATGTCACTTAACGTGCTTTGCTCTTATCATCTTTAAATGTGTCGTGATGTGGTCCTCTCCTCTAGAACGGGCTCAGTGCCTCAGACAGCGGCAGGTCCTCCTCGGGAAAGAGCTCCTCGTCCTATCAGAGGCTGAGCCACCTGAGTGATGCCCCAGCACCTCTACGCCCCTCCCCCTCCTCTGATGACATCATCCAGGACCTCGAGGATCGCTTGTGGGAGAAAGAGCAAGAGGTCAGAGGCCACTCAGAAATGTCTGATTTGCAGTTTTTTCACTCATAAAAAGGAGCTCCTAAAGGGCCAGTTCACCCAAATAACAACCATTTACCTTCAAGGAGTGGGTAGTAACAAGGTTGTCGTTGTTGTTGATGTTCCCACTTTTTAATCTACTGGTCTAAACTAAACTAGTCGGCTGTAAATGCAGAGATTGAATTTAGGAGGGAGAGCATGCAAGGAGCACCTACAAGTTGCTACAGTTACTGCCTAGGAAAAAAGTAAGCGTCATCTACTTTTTGACCACAATACAGTAATGATGGAGCAAAACCCAGTGGCAGCTTCCAGCGACAAACCCCTGGCCACATCTAAACACAGGAGCTGAAACACTTGAACCACTGAACGGCAGCAATGCATTTCACTGACATATCCCGATAATGTGTATGTGACAAATAAAGCTTGGACTTCTAAAAGAAGTAGAAAATGACTTGTGTGTAGTGTTAAGTCAGAAAAACATTATTCATTGAATTTTGTATTGAAAAGTGTTACACTGATTGACTTATTAAGGGGACAGTAAAACAAATACACTGATTATACTACTGTCAGGATACTGTCAGGATTTGTTCTGACTGGCACTCCACCAAATTTTCTTTTCAAAAACAGTCAAAAAATACAAATTATATGTGTAACTTTATACCTCTAGGTATTAAGTGAGAATTATTTTTTATAATTTGGGTGTAGTGACCCTTTAACATTCCCAAACTGTGTTGTTCCGCTTTGGACCATAGATGCATTCTAAGCAGTCAACCTACAAATGCACAGAGAGACATGCTAACAAGTCTCAAGTTGCACTTTGTCGTCACTTCTTTTGTTTTCAAAGTGTTGATGAGGGAAAGGGCACTGTTATAGGATGACTTTTCAGAGCCCCATAAAAAGAACGTTTGTACAATATATTTGCTTTCAATATCTGAGAAATAAATGCTTGCAAGTTTTAGGTTTATGGCCACTGTCCCATATTTAGTTAGTTGTTGTTAGTTGTATTTCTTTTGCTTTTACTATTTAAGTGGCTGCTTTGTGGCCTGATTCCTCCTCTTGTCTACTAGGTGCAGCATATGCGCAGAAACCTGGACCAAAGTGAGGCAGCGATCATTCAGGTGTTTGAGGAAAAGCAGCGTGTCTGGGAGCGACAGATGGACGAGCTAAGACAGAACTACGCCTCGCGCCTGCAGCAGGTGACCTCACAACATATTTTGATTGAACATATTTTGATTAACATCCTCAGGATGTCGCTGCACTTATCTTTACTCACATCTTGAATCCAAATGCAACTTGTGTTAAATTTTGGATGAAGTGCAGAATAACACATGTGGTCAAAATCTAATACAATGATGCCGTTTTTAGGGAGTACATACACAACAGGTGATTTTATACTTACATTCCATTTTAAAAGTCTAAGAAATTGTCAGTTAACTCTGAGTTCTCTGAGTAACATATGAACCAAACAAGTCCAATTAAAAAGCCTTGTTTTATTTCAATATTTAGTATTTAAAGGAGCAATATGTCATATGCAACAAAGACCCAGGTGTTCAAAAACGAGTACTGCAGTAAATAGCAAGTTAGGGCCACAAACTGTACTTTGACAATGACAAAGTGCTTCACTGTAAGTTGATCGACTGGTTATAACTGCTAGTAATCTGGAGTTGGAGTTCAGTGACTGCCTGTCTTACCTGTGTTACTCCAGTAACATATTGCTCAATTTATCCGTTATAAACATCTTCTTCTAAAAGATTATTGGTAATTTCTTATTACTCATAGACAGACTCTGATTTGGTGAACATTGAGCATTACTTTCAGCTCTAATACACAAAACAGTTTTTCTACTTAGCATATTTTCTTAATCTCTTCACAATATATGATGGTAATTTCATGATTTAATGTGCTTACATATTCATCCTTTAATTTAATTATGGTATTTAAATATGTATTGTATGTATAGCACCACGATCCAGTCATCATCTTGAAATTTCCATTTTTAATTCATCCCAAAAAATAAAAGTTAAGATACAAAGTAGATTTTTTTCATAATTTTACAACAATCGTTTTATGTTGTAAGTAAGTTGTAGTTCCCTTTTTGCTGCTTACAAGCTAATAAAAACAAATGTCATATACACAGAGTAGATTTGTTGAATAAATAATGAGTCATAGAAATAAAAATAAAAACAATAAATTTCATGCATAGATCTGTCAGAACTTACTTTGTATCTGTACATGTTGTGTACAGGTTACACGTCGCGCTCAGCGCTCCCAGACTGCCCTGCAGGCCCAGATCAGCCGCCTGTCCCAGGACAAGAGGAGGCTCCAGGAGGAGATGGCGGCTCTGTTGGCCCAGAGAGAAGAGCTGGAGAGAAAGTGTCTGGATTACAGGAAGGAGCAGGCTGACATCTTGCCTCGTCTGGAGGAGACCAAGTGGGAGGTGAGATATGAGTATATGAGTTGGTGCGCTTGACTAGTTCAGTAAAATGTTATCAGGGTTGCATCATGGTAGACTGAGCAGTGGAGCACTGAGTGTAAGGGTGTGTGTGAAGCTGCCTATGTCTGTAAGTATGTGTGTACAAGCACTTGTATGTGATGGGATAAGGAATATATTCAGGAGGGTACTTAAAGGGACAGTTCACCACAAAATCAAAAATACACATTTTCCTGCCATTTACTTTACTGCTATTTATCCTTGTGTCCTAGTTTGTTTTGGTGCAAGTAGTCAGGTTTTGGAGATATCAGCTGTACAGATGTCAGCCTTCCCTTGAATATTATGGGAGGAGGTGGCACTCAGCTTGTGGTGCTTGAGTGCCATGTCCTTTTTTGTTTTTTGTTTTACCAGAGAAAGAAAGTAATTCCTAAATGAAAATCAGCTTTCACGGTCATTATTTTACACACCGAGGAGTTTATTGCATTTACCATGAACACTGACTGGACATTCACATGTAAAGTGCAGATTTTTCCCTTAATACTAACCCTCTCACTCACTCTTCACGTGGCAGGTGTGTCAGAAGGCAGGAGAGATCTCGTTGCTGAAGCAGCAGCTGAGGGAGAGTCAGGCTGAAGTGACCCAGCGAGCTGGAGAGATGGTGGCTCTGAGAGGCCAGCTGAAGGAGCTCAACGCCCAGCTGAGGGAGCGGGAGGAGGCCATGCTGGGCCTGAAGGACTCCTACAGCACCAAAAGTCTGGAGCTGGAGAAGTGTGAGGGAGAGCTGAGGAGGACTCTGTCAGAGGTAAGTTCTGAAAAATATCAGAATAGATTACTAACACTGAGGATTACAATTAACAGAAAAGCACAAACACATGAATAATTTGCAATAGACAATCCATTAAAATGGTGTCCATACACAATAAAAATCTATTAGTCAGGTCCTTCATGTTTTCTCACAATTCAGTATACAGAGCCAGGATTAAGTAGTAATGGATTACATGTAATCAATGTTACATAAACGGATTATAAAATAAGTAACTACTGTATTATCAGTCCAGATCAACATTTGAAAAAGGGGTAATTCAGATAGTTACATTGTCAAGGATTAGCTGATTATATTTAAGTTACATCTTTAAAATATGGCCATTTTAAAAATATGAAACTTTTGTCATGACAACAATGCTTTATTAACTCGTGAAAAGCACATCTGACATACAGGGTTTCTTAGAAAAGTGCTTCACTTGGTGGCGTACAAATATGTCCATCACTTTGACTTCAAAAATCTGCAACACAAGAGCATCAGTGGCCAGTGCAATTTGTGCAAGTCAAAAATAAAGTTGCTGTTAAAATTCCCTCTCAGTTAGCCTAGCATAGCTAATGTCAACCAGCTAATTTTAGTTAGCTTTAGCAAGCCAAGATGATGGTATATGATGGTTTTATAGATGAACAAAAACCAGTGCCAGCTCAGCATTTGATAACATGAGTTCCAGTATATTTTCTTATAGTAAACAGAAAGCAGGAAATTAGTTTTTTTCCATAATTTTATGTGTGGACAAACATGCCTTACATACATAGAAAGCTAAGATTCACCCGAGTTTGATCAAGATATCAAAGTAGGTAAATTTGTCATCATAAATATTTGATAGTCTCTTCATTATTTAATCATTAAGAGCATGGAGCAAGGTTTGTTAAAGGATTGCCAAATTTGATGCTAATCAGTGCCTCTCCTAATAATATGGAATTAAAAATAATATTTATTCCCAATATTTTGTCATAGTATTTGGTTACAAAATCTGATCTATGTCATAGTGAACAGAACTAGATTTTCTTTGGATTTTTATCTTCCCCGGGTGATCATACATCACTCAAAAATACAAGAAACCTACCACAAGCTACAGGATGTGAGGCCACTATTACTCTGGGCCTATGATGAAAATCTCTTATTGTTGCAGGGAATGGTCGACTTCATTAAAAGCTTTACAAGGGTCTATGAAAAGAGCAACACGATGCTGATTACTATCCAAAGCAGTCAAATCATATTTTACAACAACTGAGATTTCAGGATTGAAATGCTTACGACTAAATCTAGATTGTTGAGTGTTTAATCCTGGAAATCCTTCAGAGAGATTACAATAACTTGGTGAGGAGACAAGGACAAATTGGGGATTTGACAACATTATATATTACAATTTTTCCTTTGTACTATATGACGTCATAAGCAGCCCACATACTTGTAATATGTATATTTGCTGTATATTCCATTAGTAAAGAGGCAGCAAGTTTAAGAGCAATATTTATCTCTAAGTACAATATAAAGTTCACACATCACAAGCTCTAACACTAGGGCGACTTAAAATTTGTGAAGAAAAAGAAACAGAAAAAGTATTCACGATTCAGAGTGCCACAATAACTCGCAACATAAATCAAAGTTTAGTTAAAATATATTATTTTAATATTAAATAATGTCAAACAACAGCTTTAATATACGTAGTGGATTGATCTGCCACTGACTTGATTCAACTGAATAGTCCAGCAAATGACAGAACAGTCATCTGTCACTGCTGCTTTCAGACGTGCAATTCCAAGTGTATGTGTACATGCACATGTTTGCACATGTGTGCATCATATAATGACCTCTGGATGTGTATTTGTTTGAATGTCAGTGTTTTTACACATTGTATTTTATATAACTCCGAAAGGTATTTATGCCTCATGTTTTTGTGTCCTGTCCTGGTTAATGGAGACAC
Source organism: Lutjanus campechanus (assembly GCA_027495735.1). Lineage (NCBI taxonomy): Eukaryota > Metazoa > Chordata > Actinopteri > Lutjaniformes > Lutjanidae > Lutjanus > Lutjanus campechanus. Next base: position 20,516 of record JAJHUR010127882.1, read on the forward strand.
TCTGGAGACAGTGTGTGTGTGACTGTGCACCAAGGTTAACTAAAATGAAAACTAAAACTAGGTGTGAAAAAACAACCAATTTTTTTTTAGAACAAAATGAAAACTAACTGACTGCTTACAAAACTAATAAAAATAAAAATAAAAAATATACAGGAAATGTCTTTAGTTTTAGTCCTTGTCAATTGTCATGTGTTTGTGTTTGTTTTATTGAAATACCTTCTCTGAAATTCTTAAATCTTGCCTCTTTCAAATGCTTCCCATACTATAAAAAACACTGACACTATTAAAAACTAAACCAAAACTAAATTAAAAACTAAACCAAAACTAAACATTTTAAAACATAAAAGCTGAACTGAAACAAACAAACCCACTCTGGAAACTAAGTGAAACTAAACAAACTGAAAACAAAAATTAAACACTAAAAATAATGTTGTGCTGTTGTGCACCTTATTGACAGTCAAATACTACATTTAAAATTAAATTCCTGTGATATATATTTTCCTTTCTGCAGGTGTCCATCCTCAGAGAGAAACTGGGCGTATTTGAGGCAGAGGTGCTCAGTTTAAAACGAGCTCTGAGTGAAGCAAGCAGAGGAGCAGAAGTTGTCATGAGCCCTAACTTAGCTGCTGCAGGCCTGTTGCCCCCCTGGGGAGTTGTACACTGCCCACGTAACCCCACTGAGCCCTCAACCAGCTCCCTCACACCAACATCTGACACCCTGCTGAGCCTTCAGAGTGATGAGGCCAAAGCCCAAAGGCAGGAAGCCCAGAGACAGGAGAGGCAGCAACGTGAAGAAGCTCAATGGCGAGACGCGCAGCAGCGGCAAGACGCGCACATGCAGCAGGACATCCGAATGCGTCAGGATGCCCCAATCCGACCAGAGGCTCAACTCCGCCAGGAGGCCCAGCTTCGTCAGGAGGCTCATCATCGCCATGAAGCCCAAATCCGTCAAGAGGCCCAACTACGCCAAGAAGCACAGCTGCGACAAGAGGTGCAGCTCCGTCAGGAGGCCCAGCTGCGCCAGGAGGCCCAGCTTCGTCAGGAGGCCCAGATCTGCCATGAGGCCCAAATGCGTCAAGAAGCCCAGCTACGTCATGAGGCCCAACTCTGCCAGGAGGCGCAACTGCGTCAGGAGGCCCACCAGCCACAGCGAGTCCAGGAGGGTCACTGGGACGAAGCAGGGGAGCTGCGCAGGCAGCTAGAGCAGCTGCAGGCTGCATTGCGCCTGGAGCGGCAACAACGGGAACGCCAGGCCCTCAACTTCGACCAGGAGCGACACACCTGGCAAGATGAGAAGGAACGGGTTTTGAAATACCAGGCACAGCTGCAGCTCAGCTATGTGGAGACGCTGCAGAAGAACCAAGCTCTGGAAAAACGTATGAGCCAGCTGGGAGCCAAACCAACCACAACATCCACCACCACCACTATTACCACAACCACCACCACCTCCCCCACCTCTTCCAACTCTCCACCTCCACCACCAGCCCTCTCACCTCTTTCTCCTCAGCCCCCACCTTCTATCTCCGGCCCCATTGCCCTCACCATCTCCCCACCATGTGAAGACCAGAAGGGCCCTCCTTCTCTCCACCAGCTGGCCCCTCCCTGGGCAGGACCCTCACGCCTGGAGAGGATAGAGTCCACTGAGATATAGAGACAGACAGCTCCACAGTACAACACACTCACAGTGACAAGGCCTCTCACACAAAACCACTTCAGCATACAGGTGAACATGATTTCAGTCTACAATAGAATAAATCTGTGCAGTCTGACATACTTTTCAAAACAACTAAACAGCAACAAGGCTGACTGCAAATCCAACATCAGTAACAAAAAGATCATGTGAGCAGGAAGTTGAACTACATTAAGTTATTTTTCAACCTCTCACTAGTTGCATACTACAACATCAAACATAATCAGTGGTCATGAAAAGTGTGCCACACTGGTAATGGTAAATGACAATGTTTAGATCACAGCACTAATACAGGGGTCATTTCATTCCCATTGCTAGAAAACAACCAAGACAATCAGGGATATTGTCAGAAATTATCAACCAGAATATTATGCGGTATTTATTCATTGTAAGTCTGTGTCACTGGTAATGTAAAAGTAGAATTTAGTGGTCAGAGTGTGTGATGTTAACTTGCATTTTTGGCCAGAGAGCGCCTTACTCCATTCTTTCCAGCATGTATAAGAGAATAACTAATGCTGGGATGAAAAGATGAAAAAAAAATCAAGAGTGTGATTATCATTTTCAGTGCTTTAATTATAATATCAGCAAACCAGTTACACAGCATTATCGCTCATGGCTGGGACTATTTCATTTTAATCCCAGCAGATGTTGATGTTAAGGTCACACAGACTGATTTTCAAGTCATTTCATGCACAGGGTCCAACATGCATGAGCCATTTCAACACACCATGAAGACCAACAGAGTTTATATTTTCTACAAATTGAATTAAATAGATATGTTTAGCAGATAATCAACCCCAAACTGAATAATATGTTTTAAGACGAGGGAGAACCTGGTTCGCCTTCACTGCAGCTCATCTGCGGTGACTAAAAACAAACACTAGAGGTCGTTAGAGAGCTGTCACTCAAATTTCTTCTCATTGAGCTGCAGGAAAACGAATGTGAAAGGAAGCACACAATTTGAATTTAGTTATTATGATAATTGTGTCATTCACTTTGTGCATTTACAGCCAAGAAATCTGAGAAATCAGTCAGTATCCCCAAAGTTAAAACAAAATTTATAGAATGTATGATATACTAGAAAGAAATACTTATAATAGTTATAGATTGTAAATGTGTGTTTGAGTGCGCGAGTGTGTGTATGAGAGAAAAGAGTGGGTGTGTGCATGTGTGTATACATATGAAAAGCTTCAGCTTATGAGATTGAGGATAGAGGGACTAGTGGCAATACAGCAAGTGGAGATATATTAAGAGGAAAGGGATTTTTTTTGCGGGTGGGGGGCTTTAAGTACAGTAAGATGTACATCAAAGCTTGACACAAGGGCAGTGAGACTGAAAATTCATCCTGAGGGAGTCTGTATATCCTGGAAAACTCTACTTTCTTCTGTATCGACAAAGCAGGGGAGAGGGAAGCTTAAAAAATAATCAGAAAAGTGGAGAGCGTTCAGGCTAACTGCACTATGTAGTGTCCTACACACAAGTTATGATGTACAGTAGACTCAGATGTGAATATCATGGCTTTTATATGTGTTGTTTATGCCAGCATACAAAGATGTTGCTCAAGAATATTAACTTATCTCTAAGGTATTACATAGTATTATCATCTTTATTACTGTTATTATATTATGGTGAACTGACAGAGAAAATATGTGCCATTTGAGCTTTCCTTTATGTGTTTTTTTTAAACTGTGTAGATAGCCTATTGGCCTACCATGATGGTGCAATCATAGCAACCCTGTCCAAAAATGATGTTCCTTTTGATGTAGGTGATAAATGTAGTTACAGTATTGCATTGTTTAGAAGAACAAAATGCTACCGATTTTATACATGTTTCAGATTTATTGTTTGCATTTATGTTATTAGTACTGTTCTGGCTTGATTAAAACCACCCCTTTGTTAAAATTCAGCAGAACTAATAAAGATATGTGAATAATTCAGCACTGTTTGTCACTGAGCAAATCATTCTTTGTCCTGTGGTTAAGATTTGAGGCCGGCAATCAGCTTTGGAAGAATTTACCAGAGGATGGTATATATGGGGTCCTCCAAATCTTGAAACACATACAATCAGTATAAGGGTCACTGTTAAGGAAAAATAGAGAGGAAGAAGATCTTTTTTTATTTTGCATTTCAAGAACAGAGACAAAATGTTGAGAATAGAGTTAAAATAACATGTTGAGAATAAAGATAAAATGGTATTTCAACATTGTTCTCAATATTTTGACTTTATGACTTAATTCTTATAATGCAAAGAAAAAAACATAAACTATCATACTTCTCTTACAAGTTTTTATGCCATGTTGACTAAAGGTCTCCTTGGTTGTTACAGCGGAATTAAGAAAATGGGTTGATACTGAAATTATTCCAGGAATTATATAAAAATCCTAAAACCAGAAAAGTCTGGGTTTTTGCCCAGGAACAGCATTCTTCTTTCTGTGGTGTCCTTGAAATGCAGGATTTCATCCTGTAAACACACAGCAACCTTGTTGACCTTCATGTGTAGGAGGAGATACACCTTTGAAGGGAAACAAATGCGTGTGTGAAATGTAATTATGGTCAAGTGAAACATATCAGTGAAATAAAGGGCTTCTTTAGGCAAATAATTAATAACATCAGCGAACAAACGAGTAAATTAAGCCCATTCTTGCTTAATTTACTCAACACTTGTTCCATCTCTTTCACACTGCCGAATTTCGGAATTGCGTATGTGAAGAATGTCCCTTCTCGGCTGCCCTAGTTGTACCGGCTAAGCTAGTTAATGGCTAGTAGCCATAGGTTGCTATTAGCTAACGTTGCCATCTTGAGTTAGTTAGAGAAGCCAAATTAAGAATCAAAACAGCGTAGTTTGTCAACGACTAAACACAGTAAGCCTTTTCTGCTTCAACGTTAGTTTATTAAGTTTACTGATGCTACAGTGTCAGTTTTGCTTAGCATCAGCATTGTTAGCATTGTAGCACTGTTTCCATAACATAACGTTACTGTTCAGAGCCTCCTGCTTTCTATAACAAGATTTTTTTGTAGGTACATCAGTCAGTTTCTCTGGTGAAATGTAGTTATGTTTGTAGTTTCTAGTAGCAGGATAATAAATTATAGGGCTGCACGATATAGTGAAGAAAAGCCATTACTTTGACAGATACTGACATATGAATCACGATAAAGGGGTATGATAATGATGAGGCATTTGTCACTCTTTTTTCTAGAAAAGTACGGCGGCATCTGCGATTTAGATATTGCACTTGGTCAAATATAGCGATTTCAATAATATTTCAATCAAGTGTGCATTCCTAAACTTAACTTGGTTAAGGCTATGGGAAGTTAATAAAATATCAGTTAGTAAAAATAGTGAAATTGCTATCACAACTTCCCAGAGCTTGATGTGATGTGTTCAGGTTCTTGTTTTTGTCTGCTAAAAGTTCAAAACCCTTTGATTTTAAGTTGACCAATGAATACATCTGACAAAGAATAGCAGCAAATTCTCCTGTTTGAAAGGATGGAACAATTGAATGTTCGGCATTAGCTTGAAAAATTACTCAAAAAGATTGATCAATTATGAAAGTACTTGATGATTAACTCTCTTTTGATTGACTAGTCTATGAACTGACTAATTGTTTCAGATCTTTTTTATTTTTGTGATTATTGGACTGATTGTTTAGTCCTTAATAGTCAGATTATAGTAAAGCATAATTGCCCGTCACAATCTCTCAGACTCCTACAGAAGAGTATTAGGGCCAGACATAAGGGAAAACTGAGAGGAGGAAGGTTTATTTATTTATTTATTTTTGGTTAATGTTGCATTTTGAAAATAATGTTGAAATATTGAGAATAAAGCTGAACCATCCCACACTCGTCCACAGATCCGAACTTGTCTTCAAATAGCCTCTTTTTAGCCAATGAACAACGCCAAACCCAAAGATATTCAATTTACAGTGATTACAAAAGAAACACAGCAAATCTTCACATTTGATATACTACAAATGGCAACTGTTTGGCATTTTCCTTTGGTAAATTACTCACTAATTACTGGTAAATCATTAATCTGAAATGTCTTTTTTTATGTTGCGTGATTTAATCTACTAGTCCTTTCAGCACCAACCTTAGTTGCAGTCACTTAACTGAACAGTGTGCTTCATGGATGGTTAGCTTTATGTGTTTAATTACCATACATTTTCACATTTTAATTGAATCAGGCTATAATTGAACTGCGTCTGATGGAAACACAACTGGAAATCTTACTTCTCCACCTATTGTTATCATTAAAGTCTATTACTTAACACAATAATACTGTATGAGCTTGCGTCCTTGAACTGCTGAAAAATGTTGATGAGAGGTGAATTAGTCAGTATGTCAGTGAAGGTTATTTTGTTACGAGGTCAAAGGTCTTGTGAACCAATAAATGGAGACAACAAAAATGTGATTACCTTCTCATAATGTAGGACAGTGTGATGTACCAATGTGAGTGTTGAACAGTTGTATTCATTCACTGAATGTCTCATTTAGCCTTGACCTGTAAGCTGACGCAAGGAAACACATAGATCTAAAATCAATGTTTATTTGCAGGTTGGAGAATATGGTTGTGAATCTCTGTCTGCCGCACTTCCATACAACAGTTCATTGCAACAAGGTATGACACATTTCACTGCATTATCACATAACTGTACTTTCCTCAAGCCATGTTTTTTAATTCAACATGTACCATGCTATCCTGTCAGTTCTTAGGTCATAAAACTAGCTAAAACTCTATTTTCTGGTGTCATTTGAGCACATGTTGACCTTATTTTCCCTTTAAAAACATTTAAGAATAGTCCCCATAAACATTTTGAAATGAACAGGAGGAATCAACGTACACAGACTTGAAATGGCAAAGGAGTGAGGTGGAAGATAAAGAAGCAGAGGGACAAAGTGGTGTGTGGGAGACTGAATCACAGCTGACCTTGTTATGTTCTTTTTATTGGCATTTTGTAATCTGATCATGGCTGTATTTTCTCCACACTTGGGACGAAAGATGTTCTTTCAAACCTTATGATTATATTTTTTTATTCCTCTTCCACCTTATCCTTTACACCCTTTTTTTATATTGTCACCTGTCCTTCCATGTGATGTTTTACACAGTTTTCTGTAGCCAGTCATATATATTGTTCAGTCTGTCTTGAGCATGCTGTTCTGATTCACATGCCTGGAACTTAAAAAGTTTTTCAGAAGTATTGCCAACAGGCCTAATTAATAATAATAATAATAATAATAATAATAATAATGATGATGATGATGTGTAAACCAATTTAACTGGACAGACACAAAGTCTGCCAAGTATTACTCCAGAAAAATCTGCACCTGATTTCTTAAAATAATGTTAGCCATCCTGGTGACTTTTTTGTTTACACTTGAGACAAGGGGAGCTATCTATGTTGACATTTTTTTTAATTGTTTCCTGTCTACTGTCCATTAAAAGCAAAACAAAAAAGATACATAAAGTAATCTTTGAAAATCATAAACTGTGGAACCTCTCTTTCAAGTTTTCACTAAAGAATCTAAGTACGTACTTGATGTATTTTTTAACTGCAGCTGTGCGCAGATGGCTACGATGTCACAAACCTTGTGTCAGGCGACCCTGCTCTTCGGAGGCGGGGCTTCAAGCTCGAGTACTTCCTACGACCACCCGTACAGGTAAGATTGCACTTTATACTTACATACTTACCTGTTTCCTGTCTTATAAAAAGATCAAAGTCTGACCTGTGACAGACTGATATGGTCACTGCCAACTAGTAGCACCTCCTTTTTATTTAAATAACAAAATTTTTGAGACATGAATTTGGGAAAATGTTCATGTCAGATCAGCCTATTTATCCAATGAGCCATTATACAGAATATGAAGGTAGAGCAGCTAATATTTCTCTTGTGGTTTGTACTGTTTTTTATCTATTTTTTTTTATCTATTTAGATCTCCTTATCCCTCTTTTCTTGTCCTTTCTATCTCTTCTACTGTGTGGCTGATATATGAAAAGCAAAATTCTTCTTTAATACCAAGTGTATAAAGGCAATGCTCATTGTAACTGTAACTCACTCTCTTGGTGTCAAAGTTACATCTACATACTGTGTTTATTATTTTCTTTTTAAACACAGCTAAGTGGCTAGGAGTGTGG
>JAJHUR010127886.1:1114-11572 GCA_027495735.1 Lutjanus campechanus
TTACTCTACATGTGGTGATATAAGATAAAAATATCACATTTCTCAATTTGATCTTTCACAGGCAACAGTTGACGGCCACGTAAAGCTGACCCATGTGATTCATGACAACCCCAATCCAACCTGGAACAAGGACTTGACCTTTACCAATGTCAAATCCGACAAGGTGAAGGTAGAGCTCTGGGAATACGACGACTTTCTTCATGGTGGTGACGACCACCTGAAAACCTGTGAGGAGAAACTCAAGCTTGGATCGTATGGTTTGAAATGTAGCGGGGACACTGGTACCCTTTGGTACGGAGTCCACTGCCTGAAGGGCGACATGAAGAAACAAGACCTCAGTTATCATAGCAAGTTCTAATACAAAAAACCTCTCAAATGATACAAATGATTACTTTTTTCACAATCCTGTTCTTTTCTTTTATTCCCTGTTTTTAAAGAGATGTTTTGCTGTTTTGAAACCATGTTGTCATTCTCTCTGTACAAAATAGCTGCACTGTAAAAAGTTAAGACAACTTACTGCAATATATTTTTGAGTTTTGAACCCAACTCAAACTCTTAGTTTGCTGGCCTGTAATCTTTAGTTGAAACAACTTATTTTTCTTCTTTAGATAAACTTGAATTTTGAATATTTGAGTTTTATAAACACGCAGAAAGAAATGTTTTTCAAAAACTGCTCACAGAGAGCTGTGGACCTTATCTGTCATATTTGGGTGCCTGAAAATCAAACCGTTTTAATTAAAAATGTTAAAATATTAAACATTATTCACTTCAATCAGTTTACTCAATACTTTCTGAAATACAATTTTGGGAGGGTTGTAAAAGATTCAAGTTTATCTATAGAAGAAAATATTTTTTAAAAACTACAATGAAAAGAAAAGTTAACAAAAACCTTTTTCAAAACTTAAAAAGTTTGAGTTGAGCTCAAAACCCAAAGATCTGTTGCAGTCAGTTGAAAAATTGTGAATTTTATTAACTTTTTCATTTTTACAGTGTAACATTGTCAGTGTGTGACTTTCTGGTGACGAGTCATTAATGTGATTGAAAATTGTGCTGAGAAAGTTCATTTTTCTTTGTACTGTTGACTTTGAAAAACAGCATCTTCTCACTTTCTTCTCTGTACTGCTATAATAACTTCACTAAAAAAAAATCAGTTTCAAATGAGAAAACTGAATGAATAAAAAAAAATCAAGCATCCAATATATGCCTCGAATGTATGTTTTTCTTACAGCACTTTCAACAGGAAACAAAGGCAATAAAAACATTTTGGGGTCGTGCCATCAGGGCACAGACCTCATCACAGTTTGGGTGAGGACATTAAAGGGTAAAAGGTAGTAATTAACATAAACTGAGTTGACCTGTCTTCTGTTAGCAAACCTTGTAAATAGCATAATGTAATGAAGGACAGAGGCTCAGACTGTCCTGTTTTCTACTTCTCTCAGCTCAGAGTAAAAGGAAAATGGAAGCATAAACAGCAGTAAAAATAGTAAACGTTTTCAATTGCAACCACGTATCTAAAGAAGAAAAGTAAATTATGTTAACAAAAGAAAACTTTTAAAATAAGTTGCACTGAAATTTGAGTTTTCTCAATTTTTCCAAAAATACAGTGTATATTTAAAAAACAAACAAACACAGAAACTGTGGGGTCTGTTGAAATAAAATTTAAAAAAAAAACAATGATTGTTGTTACTGTTGCCTCAGGTAAATTAAAAAAAGCATTGCATTTTTCAGGGTGAGGGCATTAAGGGGTTAACATTAACGTAAAATCAAGCTGAGGAATAATGAAATACAATCATCATCGACAAATAAAACAGCTAAAATACAAATAAAATGGATAGGCCTAAATAAATGGGTAAAGACCAGCAACCCAATATCGCCATATCTTCAGCCACACCGCTAACATGGCTACAATACATTGATACGTGGTACAATGAAATAGTGTGAATGCATTAAATTACACAGTCTAAATATGCAAATTAAACACTTTATAGGACCTAAATTTTACCCGCCTCACCCCCGTCACTGTATATGTCCTTGAGGAAGAGGGACATATCCTATTCAGCAGCTTCTGTCTGGCTCTGCTGACACCAAAGTCAAAATGTACACAAACCCGCTCGGCAAGGAGGAAAAATAGTCCATCAACTGAGCAGTGAACCAAGCGGCTGCATCCTGGAAAGCGTTGATGCAGGAATACAGGGTCCTCTGAGAATACAGGCCGCTCTGTAAGCATTGATGGCGCTCCCTGAGCACTCACAGTGTATGCTCCTTTTTCCACCTGTATTGGCCCTCTGTCCTCCAGCACAGACACAGCAACACTTGTGGTATGTTTGCAAAATTTGGTCTTGTTCTTGTGAATGCTGAGAAAATTAACGTAATTATAATGATAAACTTTATTTTCAAAACAGGATTTACAAGTTGGTTGACGGTGTTTTTTCCAAACCTGGGGTCTGGTCCCTCCTTAGGGGGGTGCCAGAAATCACAAGGCGTCCTGTCAACTACAATAACAGTATCAGGTTTCATATATCTTTTCTAAAATCAAATTCAAGCACTTTTCAAGGATTTTCAAGGTGCTTTTTCAAGCGTTTCCAGCACCTCACAACAGTAGTAAAATACATATTTATATGTAAAATGACTAACCATGTTTTTAGCCGAAATGTCAACTGTAGCGTCGACGTATCGCGAGACTTTGTATATGTGTGAAAATATAGCGAGATCTCTTGTGCACCCGGCTCGAGAGACTACAGTTGACATTTCTACTAAAAATATGGTGTAAATGGCGTCTTTTGTGGTTAAATTTTAATGTCACGGCTCACGGACACTTGGATTACACCACACGAGCAGGATGAAGACTTTCGTGTTTGTTTTGTGTTCTTTTTTTTTAACGTTTTAAACTGGGTCACCATTCACTCTAATTGTACTGTATTTAGCTGCAACACTGTTTTCCACTGAGACTAGGAGTGTTTTGTGAACTGGAGATCTTCACCCATCCTCTCATCAGCACAGGGGTGAGTAGATATCGAGTGAATCTTCCTTTTTGGGTGGAGTATCGCTTTAACATAAAAAAAACAACAACACATGATTGTATTGTATGTTGTATTATTGTTATCACCTGCCGCACACCTGCAATATTTGTGGGTCAGCCACCAGGTTCTGAGGTTGAATGATTTTGAAGAAATATCTAATCTGCATTTATTTTGACTGACATTGTAATTGTAAGTTCATTTGCAATATTAGAGGGAATTATATGTCTTAATCATTATTCTCATTTTAATTGAAAAACACATTAGAATGATTATGGTGTTTTTTGGTGGATCTATAACAAAGATGTTTTCTGAAGTTTAGAAAATTACATGTTGGCCAGAACATTTCTGCAGCACCACAATATTTAATTTAAAATGATATTTTGACACACATTTTGCCTTTACCAAATGTTGCACTGCCTGTGATTTGAGAATTGCAGTAATCCATTGCAATTTTGATAAAAAAATTTGATTAACTGTTCATGCCCTGATGGATGAGTGAGATTTTAAAAAGTTTAAAAACTTATTGCAAGTATTTGGATTAGCCTCTACAGATACAGATGGGACAGTGGGAGCATCCATGGCTTACAATATCAAAAGCATCTTTTGATTAGAAATATTAGATTCAATGAGATTTGAGGAATAAGTGTGTCTAGAGTTTTTAACTTCCAAAACGCCCATTAATCGATGACATAATTCACTACATGTGGCTCCGATTCATGTAAAATAGACCACCACAGCTGTCAGATGGCGTTCATGTGCATATAATCAAAACCATATTTTGACAGAATGTAAATTCCTGTAAAACAGTGTGTTCTTCAATCTGACAACACACATCAAGAGCTGGAGTGCATTGTGGTTGACTATGAAAGAGAGAGAGAGAGAGAGAGAGAGAGAGAGAGAGAAAATAAAGGCGGTGGAAAGAGCTGAGTGGTCATCGTAAGAGAGTAATAGAAGAAGAATTTAGCCTTCGACTGCCAAAGCTAGTGAGTCACATCCGATCTGAGAGATTCTTGTCAGATGTGGGAGAGTGGGAGGTGTGTGTGGGCTGCAGAAATATGATATAGAAGCGCTGATCCAGCCTGCAAGCGTTTTCTCTTGAACACCCAGAAATTAATCCATCCACCTTGGAAAGTCCTCAAGGCTTTTCACACTAAGAATGTAATGTGTTTGTAACCGACTTGTATAGGGTCTTTGTGTGTTTATGTCCGCGAGAGACAGAGAGGAGACTGTGAAGGAGGCCAACAATACACTGCATGTGCAGAGAGGCTTGTGTAAGATGCACATTCACTGTTTTGTTCGAAATAACTCAATGATAGTGATATCCTCCGCTTATAGTCCTGCCTCTGCGCTCATGTGTAACTTGACAACAGCGGCTTTAGTTGTTGCCTCGGAGCAGATTTGCACTCAGTGACCTTTGCAATCGCTTTGAACTAACAATCCTTAATTATCATGTTCATCTCTGTCTGTGTCTTGTAGTTTCATATCTTTCCTGTCATTAATTTATCCTCATCTTTTATTCCTCTCTAACCCATTAATTTACTGTCTGTGTTTGTGTCTGTATGAGCTGCTACCAGAAAACCTTTTAAACACGTGATTAATGTTATGAAATGGTCACAGTTTGGGTAGGTTTAGGTTCAAAAACTACTTGGTTAGGTTTAGGGAAAGGAAAATCATGTTTTTGGGTAAAATACGTATGTTATAAGTCATGTGACATATGCTCACATTTTTGGCGAATAGTGAACTGGACAGATCAGTTTGCGATCAATGAGCCATGTTCACTCCTGAGTGTGATAACAGTGCTCACATCTGCAGCTGATAAAAACAGAAGTGTGATCGCAGCAGAGAGAAAGGAAGCGTGCAGATACGGACAGAGATGTCGAGGTGACATTAAAACTTTTGTTGATCACGTAGCTTGACGGGTCTGAACTACAGAAGGACGAACATGTCCACATCACATTCACTTGTCTCCTCCCTGCAGTTTTCATGCATTATGGTGCATTCAGTTTGAACTGGAAAGTCAGAGTTCAAGCTTGCTGCAGGGTAAAATGTTGATTGCCATTCAGTTTTGATATTTTAATGAAAACATGAATATTGCACACCATTTAATAAGATGTCATCACATTGACTCCAGTGTCCCCGGCAGGAGGATCTTCTATCGAAAATAAATTTTACACAAACAAACAAAACGAAACAAAACAAAACAAAAAACCCTGAAGAAATTAACACGAACTAGTTCATTTTAATATCTGCGAACTGAACTTTGAGGTAGTTTTTTTTAAGTGTGAACTTGCACAGCAGTGGTCTCTGTTTTATGCTGGTTGATCTCGTCCTCTAAGAAGCTCCCGAACTTTGTCGTCTCCCCAATTCAAACATTTTCGGCTGCTTTATTCCTTCTGCGAGTTATCTGCTAACTGCTGCTAGCCGCTTTTTAAATCCCCTGGTGGTGGATCACACACATAACACATCAAAACGTCCCACCCCTGTGCTGTTCTGCACCCTTTTTACACAGACGTCTATTCAGCTTCACTGCCGGCTTAAAGGTGGAACAGCGCTTCTCCCATTTCGTGTTTGTATGCTTTATACAGAACAGTGAGGCAGAATAACGGCACAGCCTTCCCGTCTTGAACTAGCTGTGTAAAAGGAGCTTGTGTCTGCTCTGAGGAACAGCCCTCATTTTGATTGTGGTGATGATTGGTGCCCAGCCAGGTGGCAATAATGTGCCCATTCTACTGTGTTTCCTTCCAGGGGTCAGGGGTGCTGCCTGATTAACACACAGGATGTGACCTTTAATCCACAAGCCGCTCCTCGCAGCATTAATCTCCCCCAGCCAGCATTCAGCTCTGATAATGGCATGTTAATTAATGACGCTCCTTTGAGGTGGCGTCAGCCTTCACTGGAAGCTCCAAGAGCTGGTTAACACTTCGCACATGTTCTCAAGTCACCTCGAGAATATCAAATACAGACACGCACGCTCAGAACGCACCACGTGACCGACAACCAAATGATACTAAGATTTCTTCTTCCCCAGGACCTGTCTCACATGATTAAATGTTGCATTGTTAAATCTGATGCGTCTCATCAGCTGTAAAAAAAAAATACTGAAGAGCTGCAATATTTATATGTTATCTTCCACATACCAGCAGAGCCATGACTGCATGTTTTAGCAGGCAAAATGTCAACCCATTCTCTCCTCCTGTCTCCTCATATCACTCTGATAAAACCACTCAGTCAAACACACATGCGTGATCCACCCAGAGGACTCTCATGGTCCCGGCTTATACATATTTAATCAAATATTTACATTTGCTTGTTCACTATTCCCTGTTGATGTTAGAAGAAGAGACGACCGGCGAGGTCCGCGCTTAGCCACAGTTTTGTGTACATTGGATGAGTCAGGGTGATATGGAGGAGAGGCTGAGGCCGGGCTTGTCACTGTCTGGGAACTGTGACAGGATTTATGGATCTCTGTGCCTCAGAGGGGAGGCTGCAGTGTGTGTGTGTGTGTGTGTGTGTGTGTGTGTGTGTGTGTGTGTGTGTTGTGGTGGGAGCAGACTAGACACTGCCCATCCTCCACCCGATTCTGCACTTCAGTGTCTTTATTGCAACAACTGTCAGCGACAGTATTGTTGAAGTTGTATAAATAGAGCTGCAACTAATGACTATTTTCATTACCAGTTAGTCCACTGATCATTTTCTCAAATAATCAATTAGTTGTTTAGTCCATAAACTGTCAGAAAATGGCGAAAAAATTTCAGTTTTTCAGTTTTTCCCAAAGCCCATGATGACGTCTTATTTTGTCCAAAACCCAAAGATATTAATTTTACCGTCATGAAGGACAAAGACGCTGAAAATATTCACATTTGAGAAGCTGAAATCAGAGAATTTATAAATTTAATTAATTTTTACATTCATTATCTGATGCAATATAACTTTATTACTTGTCCATATCACTGCCAATATTACTTTCAATATATTCGACTATATTCCTTTTTCTATTTTAGCTTTTATACGTATCTTACTTCTATTGTTATTCTTTTAGGCACTGTTTCTTCACATTTACAGCTTACAAACTTTCTATTTTATATTTCACTCAGAACGATTAATCAGTCATCAAAAAGGTGACCGTGCTTTTGTGATCGGTGCCCCTAGACTTTGAAACGACCCGCCTGAGGAGATAAGACTGCAGAATGAGTAACATCTTTTAAATCTCTTGTTTTTATTTCTATTTATTTCTATTTTCATTATGTTGTCTTTTTATCTCTCTATTTTTTGTTCCATGTATTTTGAAATAAGAGAAAAGTTTTATTGCTCTTATTGTTTCTATTTCTTTTATCATTCTGTCTTATTTTTTCTTATGTTGCGGTGCTTGTGTTATAATTTTACCATGATTTTAGCTTAATTTTGCTCCTTTTGCTTGGCCTAACTGTTTTGGATCTCTGTTGTTGTTGTTGTTGTTAGGTATAATATGAACTTTAAGAGTTACTAAAAAGCTGATGCTAAACTGCATCACTGTCTTTAATTTGTAGGAAGAGGCAGCTGAAGGACTAACAATAGTTGGAAATGTGGGAAAGGGTCTAATTAGTATGAACAGGATTTAAAGGTTTAAAAAAAAAAGATCATAATGTATCAGAGATGTGGATCTTAAGGCTTGAATGGAGTTTCTGACTTGAAGAAGTGCTTGACAAAGTGTAACAAAGTCCAAGTTCTGTGACTGTGTGTCACTAATTAGCTCATCTCGATCAGCTGCCTCCAAACTGCAGTTTAAGGCTGCATTGTGATGCACAGACAGTTCACTGCATAGAGATTTTGGCTGAGGTGCACATGGAAAACTCCTGCTTATACCTCAAAGATCATAACACCTGTTCCTTAAAAGCAATGCAAGTGCCACTTCAGATATAAATGCTGTGAAGTGCATATTTTCACACCTGAGTGAAGTATTTGTTGTGTGAAAGTGCTGAAAGGAGTTGAAGGATTCACTTGAAATTCAAGCACTTAACTGAGCTCTTGTTTCTTCCCACAGGACTTGATTGGTCATGTAAAGGAAGCAGAAGACAAGAGATCACCGCTGCTGGACACACAACCACACCACAGCAGCAGAAACCAGGTCAGACACGCTGACTGTCTTCACAAAGAGCCTTTTTAAAAACGGAATCAGAATAACTGCCTCATCTAAAATGATCAGTTGAAAGAAAATCTAGGGAAAATATGAACATTTCACAGGTTAAGTTTGTTCACACACTTTAAACACTTTACCTGTCCAGGTACGATGTTGAAGGCAAAATACGATCTCCACCTCCTCCTCCTAAAAGCTTCCTCAATTCACCTCCCCCACAGCGGCTCCACTTCTTCCTCTAGTGTTTCCACTCGTTTGGTGGTTTGGGAGGAGTCTCTCTATTGGCAGGTGGCTCTGTCGGCTGTGGCCTTCCTGGACGCAGAGCTGCTGTCCTCTGAGCTCAGGCCTGGTCCCCAGCTGGTGTCTGGGTCCGTGGTGGAGGCCGACACCCTCTGTCAACAGTGGAGCTGCTACTTGTTAACTGTCACAGATATAATTGTTTTGGAAATGTCCTTTTTATTGAAGATCTTTTGCAGTGTGACTGCTCGCTTATGGTTAATTATGATCAAACTTTGGACTTCAAATTCTGCTTATTATTATTAGTTAGTGCACATATGTAGGTTTCTTAATCAAAAGATGAGTGCAATGCCTTCAGTCTCAGTATTGAGGTAGTATCTCAAAACAATGAGAAGCTTTCTGAAAATAATGACTAAGTGTCTTAAAAATAACAACATGTATGTAAGTCATTTTGAGAAACCAGAGAAAAGCAGCAAATACTTTCCTAAAACCTAAAATACTTGACATATTTGCTTGATGAAGGCCTTTAACGATTATTTGATGTGGTGCTTAATTTCCTGTTGATCAACTAATAGACTAATTGGTTAACTGACTCGTTGTTAAGGCAATAATATACATGTGTGGGTGTCAACTCGCATGTATCTGGACTGTGAGAGGAAACTGGAGCACCTGGACGAGAACCCACACAGACACAGAGAGAACATGCAAACTCCATATAGAAAGACTCTGATAATAATAATAAAGAGCGGTAATAAGTCCCGCTAGTAAGTCACCCCTCCCCCTCCTCTTCATCTTCTGTCTCCCCACCCCCTCCTTCCTTACTTTCAACATTTAAGGCGAGCGAGGAGGCCCCTGGCCCAGATACTGGACCCCATCGCCTCATGACATAGCACTACATGTGTGTGTGTGTGTGTGTGTGTGTGAGTGTGTGTGAGTGTGCGTGTGATTTATGTGTCTTGTCCAGACTCAGTGGGAGCTGAGAGCACAGACCCCCCCATCCTCCCCCACTCGTCCAACAAAGCTCTCTAAAAATGTGTGTGAGAGGTTTGGGGGGAGGTTCCCCTGAGAGGCAAATAGAATTAAGGAGCCAACTCGAGTCACTGAAACTATGCTATAGCTCCTCAGCTGACAGCAGGAGCACACACCCAAGAAACCAGAGAGTACTCCCTCTCACAGAAACCTGCGTGTTTTTCTTTCTCATACCTGCACACATTTTTACACTACAGTGCAGCACACCGCTGAACAAGCTGAGAGACGAGTCAATGTGGAGCCTCATTTTGACCATTAAACATCCTGAAATTGTAGAATTTGCAAAAGTATTGCTAAGTACTATGCCTCTTTTTACACATGTTGACATGAGCAACCCAGCTATCACGAAATGTTCGAATAACATTCGCGGAACGCTTCTTCCAGGTTTCTATTTGGTGACCCTCAAACAATGGTTTTAAATGCTCATTTATGCCCCCTTTACGTATGAAAATAGATGAGTCTGTTTCAAACAATGTCACTGTCACTGCCGTCATCCTTTCATTGTCCTTTAGGTTTCCATATGTGTTAAGCAATACATCGGCTAGAGGTCACAGCTCAAAGTCAAAAGTTACCCAAGAGAAGAAGAAGAAGAGTCAACAGTTTCTCACAAACATGGCGACATGTGGTCAGTGCGGACATTAAACTCATCGTGACATCGTGATCAACAAGATTATCAGGATGCATCCTCTGGGAACCATGAATGTCTGCACAAAATCCATCAAGTAAATGTTGAGATATGTGCTGGACATAGACCGTATGATTTGAGCTAATTTCTCACCCGATTTTTGAGCCATATGACTCATTTTAGAGCCTCCCTGAATTTCAGCTTCATTTAATTCAATTTCAGTTTTCCCAGAGCACTCTGGGAATGTAACAATAATGTTAGTTGTAGTCAGAAGAACTTAATATTAATATTAACATTTAGGGAACGTTATGCAGGAACATTCAATACACACTCCCAGAACCAAAAACAAACATTTCCAGAACATTTTGGGAACCAAATTTTGCCAGCTGGGAATGAATAAAACAAACACACACACACACACACACACACACACA
>JAJHUR010127887.1:640-53406 GCA_027495735.1 Lutjanus campechanus
AACAAGTGGATATAAAGTTTATGAAGATGTGATTTAAAATGTGGAAGCTACAGGCTAAAATTCGTTTGCGTCCGTTACAGCGCCACCTAGTGGAGTAGATGCTCAATTTTTGGTGTGGGTAGTCTGGGTCCAATTCTATATATACCCTGTAAATTTCACAGCCCTCAGCATAATACTTGACCTGAAATAAATGTTTGTTGTTTATCTCGTAATAAGCCACGCCCACTTTGACCAGTCGTGAGTACCTTAGAGATATGGACTCAGGAGTGACCCACCATCATAGCCACCAAATTTCTTAAAAATCTGTTTTTCCGTTTAAGAGATATGACGTTCCCATATTTGCAGCGCCCCCTAGTGGCCAAAATTCGCCAAATTTGGGTGAGAGGCCCAGAGTTCCATGCCAACCAAGGATCTCAGATTTGGTGTTGTAAGCATTTATTCTGACCGAGATATGCAACTGTTCGCTTTTTTATGGCTAGCTAGAAAAGTTTATTCCTTAATAATTTGTGCATATTTTGAGGGAACACAATTCTTTTGATAACTTTAGATCAGGTCAAGCTGAAAACTGTACATCCCGAATTTCACACTGATGGGACAAACCCCCAAGGAGGAGTTCGAAAAAGTAGGTTTTCCAGTTTTCGCGATTTTGTGAAAAAAAATTATAGGCGGAAATGGGCGGGGCCAGGCCCAGGTGATTCAGTGCTATGCAAGGAATCTAACAATATGAGGTTTTTGAATGTGCAACATATGGTGCTGGAGTTATAGGTCAAAAGGTGTTTCCCTTGGTTATAGCGCCCCCTGCAGGCAGACACATGTCAGTTTTTGTGCCTGAGGTACGTGCAGGGGTCTGGACCAACCCTCCAAATTGCACCACCCTCTCTTGCACGGTTTAGCCTGCAGCACCACTTTTAGCGGTGGAAGAATAAAAATAATGAAGAACTATAAAAACTAATAAAAATCCGAACAAAAACAATAGGGTTCCCAGCACCGCTGGTCCTGGGAAACGCGTATGCTTGTGCATCCGCGTCCCCCAGGCCCCGCGGGCTTGGCCCCCTAATAAACAAACATTGGTCATAAACAAAACTTAAAACTCAGGAAGTTATATGTTTCTACAATATTGCAGTAGTGATATGAGTTTGTTTTTTTTGTCCACGTGCTTTTGTTTTTCACACAGGTCACAAAGTGTTTGTGTTGTTGTTGTGCAGGCCTGTGACCAGAAGGTGGCGCAATAAGACAGATCAGATAATATCAGAGAAAGTACAAACATCACAGCTGCACCTGTGTTTAAATAATACATTTGATTTTTGACAGAAACATTTTTGTGCTTATATGTTTTTAAAATTTAGATTTCAATCAATAATCAAACCTAAATACTTAACATTAAACTGTATTAGTGTTTCCAGATATCATATTTTTCACTCACCATTTCAATCTATCTGGCACCTGCAGCATTACACCTTCACCTCTGCCTGCTTTGCATAAAGTGTTACTGAATCAGCCAGTGTGTGAAGATGATACAGATGCAGGCTGTCATGTTTTGCACCTTATTCGCTGAGGATGGCAGGTACGAGCAGCTGAGGCAAAAACACTCAACAAAAATATAAAAGCAACAGTTTTATTTTTGCTCCCATCTTTCACAAGTTGAAGTAAAAGATCTCAGACTTTTCTTTGTGCACACAAGAGGTTTATTTCTTTTAGTGAACACCTTTAATAAGATAATCTTTCCACCTGACGAGTGTAGCATATAGAGATGCTGATTAAACATCATGATTAATGCACAGGTGTTTCTCGGGCTGGTCACAGTAAAAGGCCACTCTAAAATGTGCAGTTTGATCGAAAAAATTCTTTTGGCACCGTCATCTGCCTTACACAGTGTGACACATCTCCCTGCATAACTGCTGATTGTGGCCTGTAGGATGTTGGGCCACTTCTCTTCAATGGCCGGAGGAAGTTGCTGGATATCGTCAGGAATCGGAACGTGCCGTCGTACACGCTGATCCAAAGCATCCCAAACATGTCTGGTGAGTATGCAGGCCCTGCAAGAACTGGGATGTTTTCAACTTCCAGGAATTGTGTACAGTCAGATCAAGATCCCCGGGGAAGATGACGAGCACTCGGATGAGCTTTCCTGAGAAAGTTTCTGACAGTTTGTGCAGAAATTCTTTGGTTCACCAACAGTTTGACAGTCTTGCATACGAAGAAGCCGGATGATCGTTCAGCTTTTTGCTGGCAATGTCGCCGCCATATTGGACAGGGCAAGAACAAATACATATACACTGGGGAGATACAGTTTTTCTAAAAAAGGCTCCATAATCTTTGTTTCACAATAGATTTCAGTGTTATACTCAAGGGCTGATGATCTGCTTTGAGTAAGTTAAACAAAAAAAGTTTTTCCATGTAGATCTCAGTTACTTACTCACTCTGTGCCTGATCGTCCTCCCTCATGTCTTCTCTGTTGTCTTCCTGCAACCACAAGATTCTGCTAGACTTCACAGTAAACGAGTTTTGGTTATACACAGCCCGGAACAAGTTAAGGGTAAGAGAGACGCTTTCCATCCAGTTTTCAGAGATTTATACTATCGATCTGAGTCGGTGTCAGTGGCGAAAACAAACACTTTCAGTGGATGAACTTTGAAGGAGCACATTTGCCCCCAAGAATCAGGCTGTAGCTCATTTCTTGGCTGCCGGCTGCATCGGTCTCCCTCAACAGTGGACCAATTTCAAAACAAGCTGTCTCCATCAATCACACATAGAGCCCAGAATAAAAACGACCAAAGTTCTCCTTTAATAAAATTACTTGCCTTGACTTGTACACCTGAGAGGTTTAGTGAGAGATGTTTGCAGAGATGGATCAGTTGTCTCCATTCATGATAATCCTCTTTATCCTCGAAACATTCGCTCTACTTGGTGTAATTATGCCATTCACCTGCAGAACACTGAATTCTCACTAATATCTTGTGGTTAAATATTGACTTTTTTCTTTGTGAGGATGTAAAGAATACTTTCTAGATGTCTGTGGTGATATAGAAACATTTGTGGTGCTGTGTTTTTCAAGTGTTTGACTGTTTCAAGTGTTTTTGCAAGCAGCTATTCAGTATCAATAAGGGGTGATCAGCATCCTTGAAAACCTTTCATGACTCACACGTTGTGTTCTTGTGCAAATATCCTGATGTCATGACTGAGCAGGGAGTTTCCAGACATCTGCTCACTGTGTGGAACAGCTTTGTGCTGTCTGGGTTTGTGTGTGCGGCGCACGTTGTTGCAGTCATGTGCATCCTCATACTGGCATGATCACTTTGTATTTACTTGTTCCAGCGAGATTATGAAGAACTCCACAGAAGAATAACTTACTGCTTTTGTTAAACCTTGCGCGTGGAAATGGGGGAAGTCCCACGGAGGATTAGATGGAATAAATTCACCCACAGTATAAGCTGAGGGGTAAATATAGCTCTGTAGCCATGTGTCTTTTGTGGGGAGACAGGAAGGGAGAAGAAATCAACCTTAAAAAACAGTTTGTGGGAATTATTGGTCTTGGACAAGATTATAAGACTTGCTATGTTCTCAAGTTTTCTTCTGGTCTCTCCCAGAAGTGGTATGAGATAATATCTTCAGGGAGAGTTAAGTTAGATCTTCACAGATGGATCTAAGCATCCAGTCTCCAACGAGGTATCAACTTACCTGATAATTTACCTGTTTTTACTGGTGAGCAGCTGTAATATTTTTTTGGGTTAATCCTCACAAAAATGTCCTGTTATGCTGCTCTTTCAAACTAGGAAAGAAAGACTTCCAAATGAACTTATCAAAACACTGGTTATATTTTCTTTTTCTAAAGTCAGAAAATTTAAAAGCATTTACAATTTACACAGTACTCGTGGTATAATACATGATACATACAGAGAATGACGTTCATGGCGCACCTCACTCAGACATGAAACCAGCTCAGACAGGCTCCTCACATCAGCGCAGTGAGTCCATCACAACAGCACAGAGCACTTCTTCAACACTGGGAGCAAAGATTTCATTCTGTCCCACTGACGATAACGATAACACACTATTTGACAAATGACAGTCAAAGAGTTTTAGCGTCACTGACACACAATACCTTTACTGAAAGCCAGTTATGATACAAAACAGTTCCTTAGGAATAACTTAAATACCATGTGTGTATATATATATGTGTATGTGGTGTTTTAGTGGTTGAGTCACTCAGGATCTTTAGTTGCAGCTGAACAGGCATGTGACAGCATGTATTTTCTATCAGATCCTATATGACTCAAACGTTTTACCATTTAAGGCTTCACTGCCGTCACTCAGCTTGGCAACACACTGTAGGATAGAACTGATTGACTGGGAGACAATGGAAGATAACAGCCACAATATACACACCCCAGTTTCTTGTTAGTTTACATAATATGTCTTGTCTTGTTTTTTTAGGTCCTCCCTTCCACAACTGAACATCTTTCATTAAAGTGTCTGCATTTCCCATCAAATCTGGGGCAACAATGAACCAAAGGAAGATCTGATATGGTAAAAGCTGGTGTCTGGTGGTTGAATCTTCTTCTGTCCAAAGCTCTGGGCTCTTAAAGGGACAGTTTGGATTATTTAAAGTAGGGTTGCATGAGGTACCTATCCATTCTACAGGAGATGGCGGTCAGCACGCCCCCGGTTCGGAGCAGCAGGAGTACCCGTGTAGGAAGGTAAGAAAATTTCCAACTTTTCCAACAGCTAAATATCTCCATTAGCAAAATCACAAATTTAACTTCTGCCTCTTGTCTCCCGCTGCCTCGATCGGTTAGTTTGTTTGCATTATTTTGTGACTTCAGTGTTTTAAAAGGTAAGTTCAGCTTCACTGAAGTCACACGACTAACAGACGGAGGCATCAGTCGACCAGCAACTCCTATGTTCTGCGAGGAAAATGACCGATTTTGCCTATGAAGTCTGGTTGGTACTGTATGAAGAGAGCAATATTTGGCTGACATAACAATGGTCTGGTGTTGGAAAAGGCTGTCTGACAGCAAGTTAAAGTGGTGAAAATGTTCTAAATATAGCGTACACATAAACTGATATTCATTCTTTTTTAGATGGTCCTTTTTTTTAATTGTCTAAAATACCTTCTGTTGCTGAACCTGTCCACAGCAGTACACTGCTGAGCTTCCGTGCTGGTGCACTTAACACACAGACGATAGATAAGTAACTCATACAGCCCCGCTTCACATGATCCAAACTATCCCTTTAAGTACGTTGTGGTGAAAGACATGTCATATTCACATGGAGCTGTAGGTCATTTTTCGGCAGACTGAAAAACGAGCAGACTGGAGTTTGTCATACAAACATTTTTTCAGAGGCAGAGCTTCTCCGGAGGCAGAAATAATCTCTTTAGTTCAGTTACAGCAGTAACATCTTTAACACGCTGCTGAGGGACCAACACAACTGTTCGAGTAACACAAAAGTAAAAGTCACACAGCTGTAAGTCTCATCTGACCCACTTGCCACTCAAATCGTGAATTCATTTCCATCTCCCAGGTGGCTGGTATCTCCACGGTCTGATGGTGATGCAAATGATATGTTTTGGTGATGATGCCATGATGTTGATGCTGATGTCTTAGTGCTGTAAAAAGTTTTCAGATAATCAAGTCATTCAGTCAAATCAGATTTCAGTGGGAAAAGTTTACCCCTGTTTTTCTGCACTAGATTAAACTGTGGCCCATTTATATAAATTAGCAGCAGCATTTCTCGCTACCAGAAATGTGAAAGTAGCACTGGTGATGTCATCCATAGGACTGAGAAGTTTAGGATTTATGGCTCACTGTCAGCTTGGCAGTTCAGTGGAACCAGACAATCCAGGGCTGTGTCCACAATTATTCACTCATTCACTGTTTCCGACATAATTTATCTAGAATGAGGAGCAAACTGGGATTTCAGACGCTTATGAATCATCATCATTGTGTGCTACTGCTGACACTAGATTCAGCAAGAGTGAAGCATGCAGCGGAACATTAGGGATATTAGATTTTTTTTTAAAAGAAAGAAAGAAAGAAAGAAAGAAATGGGGTCGACTGAGGGGGTGATATTCTGAGATTAAAGTAGTTAATTAAGAAGACAAATACTCATAAATCTGTTTTTAAAAAACTCAAGTATTCCTTTAGACAGAAGTCACAAACTTACCAGAGAATAAATTCTGAAAAAGTGTCGAGGCCACGATAACTTATATCTATAATAACTTTGATCAATAATAACAACAATTTACAAGAATTTGAGACTGTTTTTATGACACTGTATTAGGTCCATTAGGTAAACAGACAATTGCACACAAATGCATGACTTTATGGCGATGTCTGAGTTTCTGTCCCATAACATTTGTGAGTTTTTCTTGTATAACTAAAAGAATATTCAAGTCTTTATTCTGTAAATTTATGACTTTAATGTTAGTAGTTTTTCCTCTGAATATTACCCACCTCCTTCAGCTCTGTAAATTCGGTCACAGAACATTGCATTGTCGTGCTTCTAGCAAAAAGTAATGTTCATCATACAGACACGATATTATTCATTCTGTTTTGAGAACTGCTGGGGGCCTTATGCTGTATATTGCACTCATTTTACACTTCAACTTCAATTCAGTTCCTGTAAAAGTTATCTTGTTTTGTTCTTCTTTAATATTAAAAAAAAAATCAGACAGTTAAATGAAATGGCAGAACCTGTCAGTTGAGCAAACACAGCTGTCTTTCAGCTTTTATCCTCTTAATGAAAGAGTTTTAAAGATTGTCATCACTATACGCACATGAAGTGGAATTACCTAACTGACAACCAATCTTGTTAACCCATTTGTTTTTTAGTCGGCTTTAGAGGATCTGCAGCTTTAAGGCACTTGTGCATTAACTTAAGCATCTGGCTGTGTACTGAAAACTGCAGGATCGAGGCTTGATAGTTTGTCTTAATCTGCATCCACGTCTGTCTCAGTGTTAAAATCTCCCCACATGTAATTTTCCAGGTGGGCTCTTTGGCTCTGGACTTATGGTTTAACTCAGACAATTATACAAGTAGCTCTGCCTCAAAAATGTTTGTATTACTAACAGTGAAAGAAGGATGCTTTATGGTGACAGGTGTCTGGAGAGCGTGAGGTGCTGCCGGACATGTGTTCCCCTCTCAGACCTCCAGGAGACTCTGTGGCCGCTCAGGTGTTTGTGGGGGGGCAGGCTGGAGGCGACAAATGGGCTTGTTGCACATGGGGCAGACACTGCGGATCTCTAACCATTTTAGCAGACACCTGAGAAGAGCAAAGAGAGGAGAGACTTATTTTTTAATTTAAAAGAAAAACAAGGGACACAAAGACACACAGAAACTTCAGGAACCAAAACAAGAAACAGAAGGTCAGACAGCTTAATTAATGGTTGTAAAACAGGACTGAACAGACAGAGTTACAGGAGATTTGCACAGTTTACAGGTGATACAAGGAGAGAAATGTCAGTTAAGAGAAGCAAACCCATCTTAAGCACTGTTGTCAATGTCACACCTATGCTAGAGGGCAAAAACAGGTCTCAGTTGCATAAAGTATGTTCATGTTCAAACATGTGAGGACATATGTTGTCAGGAATCTGCTGCTCATTTTCTGCAAGACTGCCTGAAAAGGTTGCTCAATATGTTTTTCTGAATTTTAATGATTCTTTGAATTTTTCAGCTGTTGACCTGAAGGCAGAAATCCATCATGAAGTGAAATTTAAGAGTCAGTTCTTCGAACAGGTTACTCAACATTTTTGCACATCAAGTGGCCTTCACCAAAAGTTGATGCAGTTAAGGGCAAAATAATTGTTTGTTGTTTTAAAAGTGAGGCCTACGGAACCACTGAGCGTGGATTTGCAGACACCTTGGTTTCAATGAAAGATTGTTTGCATCTTCAGTCTTTAACATAGACTGTATATAAAGATGGACGATTTGTTTCCACTTCCTCCAACCGAACAAAAGTGAGAACAAAGTAGAGTTTGTGCAGTGGTGATCAGTGTTGGAGCAGCAGTACTGAGGTCCAGTGCTGTGCACCAACACTCGTACAGTCAACTGATTTAAAAAAAAAGTGTGATGCAGACTCGCAGCAGAGAGAGAGAGCGTGCATATATGGACTTAAGTGTCACTGTGATATAAATACTTTCTTTAATCATGCAGTATTAAGTGTATGACCTGGGCCGCACTGCAGACTGGAATCTCTGTTACAGTGAGACACAGACAGATTATATACACCTGTCTCCTCTATTTCATCTCCCTCTTCCTCACCCTGCAGCTCTAATGCATTATGAGGCATTCAGTACAAACTAGAAAGTCAGAATTTCCATGTTCCCAGTTGGAAATTTCCACAGTATGTTGGTGTTCAGTAAGTTCAGTAAGTTTGCTGAGTGTACACTCTCAAACTGCTGTAAAATTTTGTTAATAACTATATTTATAAGCTATCCTTGACATTTTAACTTAATACAAACAAATATTAAT
Source organism: Lutjanus campechanus (assembly GCA_027495735.1). NCBI lineage: Eukaryota > Metazoa > Chordata > Actinopteri > Lutjaniformes > Lutjanidae > Lutjanus > Lutjanus campechanus. Next base: position 9,113 of record JAJHUR010127887.1, read on the forward strand.
ATTGTGCGCCAATGAATATGACATCATTATGTAGAGATTCTGTTTAAGATTAAATTTTTATAAAAGGAAGAAATGAACGTGAACTAGTTCATTTCAATCCAGGTGAACTGAACTTTAAACTAGCTTTTGTGAAGAGTGAACTTGCTCAACACTGTCACAGTCCTGCCCACACAGCCGGCTGACTCAGTCGCCAGCAGAGCTCAGCTGTCGGTCATGAAGTGAAACTTCCTTTTTATAGCTTGAAATAACTAATCAAAAACAAAGTCATCACAAAAATGAACACTGGAAAAGACAACAGCATAAGTACTACATGTACTATCTGCTAACATCAGGCGGCAATCCAGATGTTTTGGCTTCACTTTTTGGGAGCTGTCATGTCGCCCATCTTTATATGTGTCAGTGGTATCAAACAAAATGTATAAAGTGGCAAAATCAGCTGCATGATTACCAATTTCTGGGGTTGTAAAACTTACTTTTTGTGAAAAGCATGGGAACACGGGCACACTCCAAGCTCGTCCCTGCTGCGAAACTCTTCTAAACACACGGCACATGTTTGCTGAAAGGAGAAATGACAGATTAGAAAATTAGTTCATAACCAACATGCCTGTCAACATAACTATTTTCAGCTAATATCCTGATACAACTCATCAATTCAGCAAGCATGCAGCATTTACAAAGACAGAACAAGAGACTACAGACTACATGAGCAACATTTTTATGCTATAATTGGACAATTTTGCCCACGGTAGTGGTGAAAAATTCCTCCCTGTTTTTCCAGCAAATGATAGATTTACTGTAACTCGTTAAAGCACTCAATTTGCTGTTGAAAATTGTAGCCGTCGCTACATTTTGCCAAATTTTAAACACTTGAGTCACCTAACTGTGACAGTATGTTTTCCACATTCATTTTGTCCCATTATCCAGCTTGCACTCTGTTCCTCTAAACTGCTTGATAACAGCGTTCCTCCCCTTCACCCTGTATTCAACTTACACCAAGAAGGCTCAGTTTCTTCCCCGCTCCTTTCAAAACAACCTGTTGACAAGAACAGAATGGTCAAAAATGCATGTAGCTCACCAGTCAAAAAGGCAAATGAATATAGTCTGAAATACAATCTGACAGTCTTACCTCATTGTAACCATACTGTTCTCTGGCACCTTGTCGCCTGAGTCTGTGAAGCACAAATAAAAAAAACCCCAAACATCATGATGTGATTTAGTGTCATACAAATGGCCGCATATCTGTCTTCCTCAGGACATGTCTTGTCATGCTGCATGAATCAGCTGAGATACGACTTTAAGCAGTCCTGGAATTCACACAATGCCGCATTCAAGTAACAGCCTGTGCATCTACGCTCGCCATGAAGAGATCTATAACACTTTCAAGAACGTGTCCCTGCACAAGAATTCTGCCTGAAATTCTGTATTATTAAGTCAATCATACGTTGCTAGAGCATTAATAGATTACTATTATTTTAGGGTCAGCGAGATACACCATTTCTGATTTTGAAACATTCTTGGAAATGACTGGTGTTACAGATCAGGCACGTATGTTTAAAATATGCCTTTGCCATAACTAAATAAATCTACCAACTTTACATACAGTCCATTATACATTTTTCAGATGTCTTTACAGCAGTAAAATAAATTAACAAAGCATAAGGTTTGAACAGGTTTTTCCAGAAGTCCTGGGTGTAGACAGCAGTACACTGACCTAATTCCAGCCAGTCTGTAATAGCCTTAAGCAGTGTTCACTTGCACCTCTGTGAACACTCATGTGTTTCCATGTAACACAGTGAGAAGCCTCTGCATCGACTGATTACCTGAATCAACTGAGTACAGTTCATTAACACATTAAAATCAAGTTTGTGAAGAGTTTAAAGAAAGGGTGGAGCTCCAAACAGAAACTGGTGTATAGGTGACATATTGAGAGAATTTGTGATTAAAAAACAACTTCATCATTGACTTCATGGGAAGTTTAAAGTAGGCTAATGTTGGCTGTCCATAATTAAAGTTTGTTAGCTGGCAGACAAGCTAATTTAGCTAATTTAGACAGTCAAAATAACAGCGACATTGTATTTGTTGACAGCCTGGGTCATTTACATATATATAAACTCAAACAACAGTTTTAAATTTTAGATTCAAAAGTTGATCTACAGGATAGTAAATATTTGAAAGCATTATATAATATCCAAGAGCTAAAGCTTTACTGCATTATGCCACTTAGTGCCTGTATTTTGTGTTTCCTTTATATAAATAAAGACATTTCCACCATAAATTGATGCAGAAAAGACACAAATTGGTGCACAAAAATTCACCAGAATGCTGCCCCAAGCCAAGCGAAAACAAATGACGCCCAAACGGCAAGTCTGGCTATAGATACAACATTTGCTCAATGCTTTGAAGCAAGACCATCGTCTTTATTGTAAAAAAAGATCTCTGCACACCTGAATGTATGACAGGTGCGAGGAGGAAGACTCGCACACTGCTTTCTACTGATTTATTTTGTACCTCAAGATGTGATAGTTCAACAGTTAGTTCAAGGTTACAGGTTAACAATTTGGTCATTAAGTCAGAAGTAGTGTGTACAGTACTGCATGATCTCTGATTTTTAGAAACATTCAAACTCTGCTCCAGTATAGCAGTTTGACACCTGTGTGAACTCTGCACAGGAGCTCTAAGTCAGTCTGTTGTCTCATACCTGAACAGGTAGCAGCAGAAGATGAGGGTGAGCATGAGGATGAAGAGGCCGATGCCCAGGATGATGATATAAACATTGAGCGGCAGGTGGAAGAGCTCTTCAGATGTCATCTTGCGGGAGGGGTCGACGTTTTGCAATCCAAGGACACACAGACACCCTGAGAGGACGAGGAAAATGAAATAAGATCAACAATGGACAAAGAAAATATGAGCTTTTCTGAATATGTAGGGTCACTCAGTCTTGAGTGTTACTTGAAAAAAAATCACGTTAAACAATGGGAGCAGACTGGTTGACCTGCATGTGCTCACTCAATGGCCACAGGGTTGAGCGACTGGACAAATATATCGGCTATTGATTGGTTGAATCCATCACTGCTTGTTTTTTTTTTAATATAATGGTCTTCAGGCATGCTCTGTGATGCACTTGGTGACACAGGACACATCCAGAGGACACCAGAGGACGAGTGAGAGGAAAACGGCCAGTAGATCCAGAATATTTTCACATCTAACAGGGAATTAGGGATTTATTCCGACAAAATCAGAGTTGGTGATTGTTATGAAAGTGGAAATACTGACCAAGACGGTTGAGACGGTGAGTCAACGAGGCAACTGAGGAGAGAAAGTGACAGAAACTTGGATTCAGAAGGTGATCGGTTGTATTTTTCTGTTAATTAAGGGAAAATATTTCTTTCCTTGACATGTTGTGAGTTCATCTGTTGCGTCTCGCACATATCTCCCAGCTCTCACGTTATCACTTTTAACCAAAATTGTCTTTGTTTTCTTTGACTGGCAGTGACAGCCAGTATGTGATCAAATTTACTACCTAGAGTCTGGCACCCAACAACACAGCAAGATGACATTTTCGCTTGGTTATGTGGTTTTCTAGTCTCAGGTGATTTGTGTTTGCCTTTGGTTAGCCTCCAGCTAACACTGTGATGTAATCAGGGTCTATACAGCTAAGCAACATGATCTGACTAGTGGGAAGACAAAATTACAGATGATTTTAATAGTAAGAAAATACAATATTTCCTTATATTTGAGTTCTTGTCTGGGTAAAAAGCCTCTGAACCATCCATTTAACATACATTTATAACAATACAAATATTAATACGTTATTGTCTGCAAACAGATGGAAATTCAATTCAAACTTCCTACAGATGGTGACGTATTGCGACAATAAATACTAATCAAACTGCATCACATCCATGTTAATATAACATTTTCACGAAAGTATGTGAGTGTGTTCTGAGTCAGCTTTGTCTCCACACAAAGAACAAGGCACTCATGAATATAGCCCACTGTTGGTAATAATGCAAATACACATTAATGCTTTCAAATGCATTTTGAAAATATGAGAAAATGTCATTTTCTAAACATGAACCGTCACAGTCAACAAAGCAACAGTCAGTTAATTCACATGTAAGGAATGTTACATCATGTGGCATTTAGAAATTCTGCAGAAATGACAAAGAGCAAACTCACTCAAAGGATGTTTTACACGTCATTTAAAGACCGTTGTATCAACATCACTTCTTAGAATGATGTTTGTGTAAATGCTAAATTTCCTGTATTGTGGGTGAGCTCATATGTTTCATTGGGTTTCCACCCAAACCAGACAGCCCACTAACACACCAAGTGCTGGTGAACCACAATGTTGACAGCTTATTTTACACTTTCAGCTTAATTTCTAAGGTAAGAATGAAGTTTAGTTAAGGGGTCAGTTCACTCCCAAAATAAAAAAATGTGGGCTGCCTCCAGATGACCACTGTCACTGTCAGTGTCCACAGAGGATGTGAGAAAAGATCCTGTTGAGAGTGAATAAGAGTAAAGCTGCTAACATCTCTAGCCATAAAAACATGTACTGACATCTATAACACATCACTGTCACAGGCGAACGTTCACAGGAACCACCACCGTCTCTGTGCCTAAAAACTCTGCAGTGTCTAGTCTAAATAACTACCACCCTGTGGCACTCAACCCCTTTCTGATGAAGTGCTTTGAGAAACTGGTCCTCGAGCACCTCTGAAACACCGGAGTCCCCCATAGCTGTGTGTTCAGCCCCCTCCTGCTCATGCAGTACACCCATGACTGCAGGCCTTGACGTAGAGAAAACTCTTTAGTGAAGTTCACAGATGACACGACCATCAAAAAATGATAAGACTTCATATCAGGAGGAAATCATCAGTCGTGCAGAGTGGTGCACAGTAAACAAACTGCTGCTCAAAGTCAGCAAAACCAAAGAGCTGGTTGCTGATTTTCAGAGCGAGGAGGCAAAGATGCTCACCCCGTCTACGTCAGTGGAGCTGAGGTGGAGCAGGTGAACAGCTGGTAAATAAGGCTCAGAAATGGCTGTTTCTTAAGGAAGTGCCAAGTTCTAGTAAACTTCTACAGAGAAGCAATAGAAAGCATCCTGACTGGAAACATCACACACACTGGTATCATGGGATGTGCACAGTCCAGGACAGAAAAACTCAACAGCGGGTCATTTAAACCACCCAGAACATCACTGGCACCCGTCTACTGAGCATCAGTAATATTAGGGAGATGAACTGATACTAAAAGACTACACCCACCCCAGCCACAGCCTCCTCACCATGCTGCGAGGAGATACAGAAGTATCTGCTGTCATACCTCCAGACTGAAAAGCAGCTTTTTCCCTCAGGCTGTGAGGCTGCTTAATTCATCCTCAGCCCTCCATGTAAATTAGTTTGGTTCTATATTTGTATTTTTTTTTATCTCTTCAGCAAATCTAATCAATCAGTCAAAGAGGGAGCAACATCAAAATCTTCTTATACAGCCTTGTTGTAGAATCTCCTTGTATCCTTGATATTATCCCCCTCAGCTCCATCTGAGCTCACTGTCCACGCAGGTCTTCAGGACAAACACATACATCACCCTGTCTGGCAGTCCCATACTCTGCCTGTGTCCACCTCCCATGGCGAGGATGTGGGGTAGGATTTTAGGAGGTCTGTGTATCTGTGTAACTTGTAAGGCCTGGCACACACACACTCTACACTGCATCTGTGAAGCCTCATGTTTCAAACTGCAATGTAACACTGCTGCAGGGATTCTTGAGCTGCAAAACGTTTTTGAGCATTGAGATAAAGAGTTGAGATATGAGCGAATGTGTCGAGTCAGTGTGTTAAAAACAGCCATGGCGGTGCCGAATTTTAAAATTTTTTGTTTGAACAAAAAGTGGGTGAGGAAGTGGGGAAAAGGGAGAGCTGTAAGGAATAACTGACTCCTTGTTTTGCAGATGTTTTTTAAACTGCAATCAACTTAACCAACTTTTTAACACTGAGCATGTTTTTAGTTATTTGTTTAAAAGGGATACATCACAGCATGAGGATGGAGGGGTGGACAAAAGTTCCTGCCATACGACTGCAATGTAATTTAAAATATTTATGGCATAAATCCATACTGACCAGAATCAGGTTGAGTTAAACTAATAAAGAACATAACCTAGTATTTAGATTTTTGTTTCCACTGATGATTAATATCTTCATAATGCACAGTGGCTATAACAGGGAAGAAATCTCACACAGATCTCACACAAGGTTCATAGATCCCACAGCAAAAACACTGCAAAGTACTTTCATGTGAACTTTTACAGTCATCGTTGCGTCACACAGGAATGTGTTCCACTTGCTTCTTGGCCTGAGAGTCGTTATTCGCTTGAGTTTGGGCTTGGGGAGCCTGAGGGACTTGAACGTAGCACTTTTCATTCCACACGACGCACGTAAGCCCTAAACTGCAGTAGTTAACTATTTCTTAAGGTCAAGTGCCACATCTTATACGGTGGCAGCGACCTCCTGGTTCAAAAGTCATTCTTTGATGAGCAGGGGTCACTGCGGGAGGGTGTAGTCTTCTGGTCTGCAGTGAGGGTGAGTGAGGGTTTTTTGGGAGGGTTTGACAGGAGGTTTGGGTGAAGGAGGAGGCAGCTGTAATCTTAGCACGATGTTAGTAAATCATTGATAGGGGAGCGCTAAAAGGTAGGCCACTGTGTACATGCATGCAGGCTGGACGGGACTGTACCTGAACACGGTTAAAAAGAAATAGTATCTTTGACTTTATGTTCTTTAGGAAGAAAATAGTAGAACCTGATTGCATATGAACTCAGTTGTTACTGGAATATCCTTGAGGGTATGCCACTGGTTATTTTTCATAAATTCAGTTCTAAGTTTGTGGAAAGTCCTTCATAAGTTTATAAGTTTAACTACCTAGTTTCAAACTAGTCATTTACTAAATTAAAAGACTTTTAAATATCAAAATTGGTTGCCAGGAAACATTTTCGGCACTGTCCAATTCAAAGCAATCACCAACATAAACAGGAAGTCACTGTAGCATCACAACCATCACTGGGGTAGGTATCCTATACTTAATATAGGATAGTTTTAGGAGTGCAAACAATAGATTTTAAATTAAGCCAATCCTTTGTCAACATGTCTCAAAATATGCCATTTTCATGAAGTTTAGAATGAGTTAGAAATATCCAATTAAGGTAACTTAACCTGACTGTTACCTAGTTACTTAGCAAACAGTATCCTGACTTTTTGAGCTTCTCTTGAAAATATTTACACTTTAAAGGGAAAATTCACCATGCTTTATGTTACTGTAGTCAACTGAAGCAATAAATTCCTTAGTGCTGCCATATTGACCGAGACAGCTGAGTTCCACTGCTGCAAAATCTGCTGCTCTTCTGACACCAGTCATTTGACATACAGCGACATAGCTGGTGTCAAGGAAGAACTACAGGCTATTCCAGCATCTTAAATTGAGTGTGTGTGTGTGTGTGTGTGTGTGTGTGTGTGTGTGTGTGTGTGTGTGTATGTGTGTGTGTGTGTTGCTGCTGTATGTAAAACTTATTGATGAGACATGTCCTGCAGGGAACAATAGCCACATGTATAAAATAAATCATCAAACTGCAGGAATTAATTTGCTTGGCAATGTGTTTGATCAGCTAGCTTGCTCAGTGGGTGTGGACATCAGAAGCCTATGCACAATGCATTATGGTACATGTAGGCACTGCTGGCTTGGTTCCGCAAGCAGGACAACACATCTGCATAAAACAGGGTGAAATTTTCTTTTAAATCTTTCTTAAACAGCATTTTGATCAGTTAGTTCCGTTAGCTCAGTAATGGTTATACCTGGCAGCTACTGAGTGTAAATATTAATCTCTTTGTATGAACTAGTAAGTACCTGGATGTGCCTCCAGTTCTGTGTTAACTTTTGTAGCCCTATGATGACACACATCAGCTCCTGGTGAACAGAGAGTTGGATGAGAGGCCAGGGACAGACAAGCATCAGACATCAGCCTCCCTTTATACATCTCACCTGAGACAGGTGAGGGGCTGACAGAAGCAACCCCATCCCTCAGTGGGGTGCCTCTAACCAACATATCGCACACATTTGAAACAGCCTTTGTATCAGTGAAGCAATGTGGAACTGCTTAGGTTGCTCTTTGCTGGTGAAATGAGGCACGATGTACTCCATCCCAGGTGGGGAACCTCTAATCAGCCCCAGTATTACAGCTGAAAAACAGCCCGTGCTTAAGGGGCCATTAGCGTTCCTTCAAATTCAGCAAGCCCAACAGAAAAAAGGTAAAAGGCACCGTAAAACAACAATAAATGTGTGTTCTGAGTTTGTTACACCACAGAAACAGGTGTTATTAACCACCCAAATTTGAATGATTAAAGAAATCACTATCTTTATAAAATTAGGTCTCAAAATCATGAAAAAATTAGCAGTTTTCTCTCCTCCAAAACACTGAGGGCGTGTCTGCTCCACTATCTCAGTGTCAAACATCACTATGACCCGAAAATGACCTGAAACATTGACACTCTGTCTAGCAGCTTTATTGGACATGTCCAGACATGTTTGAGCCACCAGAGACCAAGGATAGCGAAAGGGAGATATTTTTTTCTTTCTCACGAGGTACAATATAACAACTTCCTTCAGCGTCGCCATGTTTGCTGCTGTCAGAAACTTTTGACTGTTCCAGTGTGTGCTCCAGAATTTGGCCCCTGGTGACAAAAGGCCTCTGTTTTGACGTGACATCGCAATGAAGCCAGCAGTGAATATTAATAAATGTGGATTACCTTGACTGGAGTCAAGCACGCCAGCAAGGGAAGCTGCTTAGCACCAGCTTAACAAATACTAGCAAGTGATGGAGTAGCTACAGCTGGCCAGCTAGTGTGAGCGACTGACGCATCTCATACTTGCCAACTTTGAGACCTCAAAAATGGGAGGATTTCAAAACCTAAGTGGAGTGTCTTTACCAGAAAAATTAAGTTTCATAGACTTTGTTTCCTGCATTCTGGTGACTTTTAAAGAATGAAAAAAACAACAACAAAATATTAAGTACACATTTTTTGGCAAACAGATGCCTGTAGATGACCCATAATTAACACTTATTACTGTAGTTGGAAAACTCAATGGGATCCCAGCATTTAGCCTGACCTAGTCCATTTACAAATTTTATTAAAGTAACAGAGAAAATTAATAATTTACAAAGGGGTATGTTAATTAGACTGTTCTTAGCAAAATGTGCTGTTCTGTAAAACTGTAAGAAACTGTAAGAAACAAGAAATCTTTTTTTCCAGGACGTCTGAAATTTGCTTTAGTATTTCTGTATCTTATTTCTTTCTCGGTCTCTCAGCACTGAGGAGACGGAGGACAAGATGCAAACATGGTCAAAGTCTCGATGGGACCCTAGATTTCTGAAGCTCTCATGGATTTGTACTTGTTATCTTTTCATTGTGCATGTTGTACTTATGTTTTATAATGTGACAATGCTGTGGTTAGGATCTGGGTAGGTTTAGGGACAGAAGACACTTGGTAAGGGTTTGGGAAAGATCATGGTTTTCTCGCTTGCAGGATATTTTGCCAGTCTGGGGTTCTCTTCTGGACACAACCCGCAACCATGGCTGTATTGAGGAGAACTGGATACAGTCATACAACTGGTGTGTGCGGCTGGCTTTTGTGTAACGAAACAATGTTTGGTGTACCTGAATTGTTGTCTGCATGGAAACTTTTAGACTTTTAGAGTCTTAAACAAGCTCTACAGTGCCAGGAATTTGTCATAAATCAGCAGAAATACAGGAGAATTGTGACCCCAGGAGGAAACCAGGAAAGGCCAATGATACTGTGACCACAGTTATAGACTTTATCATGTTTTACCGATGCCCTTATAGTAAATAAAACATATAGAGAATTAAAAAGCCCTCTATAGTGGCCCAGTGTGAAAGAAAATGTGATAAAGTGTCTTCTAGCCTGTCTTACAGTGGAGAAAATGTGGTGCAGTGCCACACAGGCAGCCCTTCATGTGAGAAAATTAGTTGAAAATAGTTAATAGTTTCCTGTGTTCTCAATACAGATGTGTAGTAGTTATATTTGAATCTGAAACACATAATAAAACTGTTTCACCACACATGCATCGCCACTTCCTGTGTGCAGCTGTTGCCCTTTGACCTTTCTTTGATTTGTAAACCTTCCTCCACTTAGCAAACACTTCCGTTGTTACTTGGCTAAGTTTAAACTTGCGAAAAGATGGTGCAGCTGGTTCCAGGAGACTCACCGTTACACAAATGGACAGGATGCATCAAATGTTTGGACGCTGGGTCGGCAAACCCGGAGAATCTTTGGGGTCGTGACCTCCAATATCCCAAAGTCTGGTTTCCACAAAAGAAGAGGCTTTGACCTCCACGTCCAGGACTTTTTAGGTTCAGACTAGTTTACCCTGACAGTTGATTGAGTGGATGTGCAGTGGATAAAATCCTTGTGGTCTGGGGTAAGCAGACCCGATCCCCAGTTCCTCAGGATGACATTAGGCTCATTTAAACACTGAAACACCCCAAAACACGATACAATCATCCACCTTAATTTAGATTTAGACTCCAAAACGACTAGAGAAAGAAATGTAGGTATTCCTTTGTTATCTCCACTGACAGACAAAGAAACCAGTCCTGGAGATGAACCTGTGAGCCTTGTGGATAAAAAGACACCAATGTAAGTGACAGTGTGGGGAAGATATACTCCAAATCCCATCCAGTACTCTGGTTATGTACCTCTGATTTTTTTTTGCTTTGTCTCCTCTTCAAAACATTGTCACGAGTCTCTGCCTCCCTTCCTCCTCTTCTTCTCTGTTCTCCCTTCCTTTCTTCTTGCTCCTCTGTCCTCTCCTTTCAGATCTCCACGTCGCTTTCCTCCTCTCCGGCTGTGAAAACCTGCCGTGGCCAATTATGGAGAGACAAAGGGAAGGACATGGATGGGTTTCCCGGCAGCACAGCCAGCCAGGCAGGCAGGCAGGCAGGCAGTGAGGCAGGCAGGCAGGCAGCCTCAGTGCTCCTGTGGAAGGCAGCGTCTCATCTCTTCCCCTGGCTCTCCTGCTCTGAACAAAGAACACAGGGAGGTACACTGTATAACACAGGAAGACAATGCGGCTAATGTTAATTCAGATCCTCTCCTTCTCCTGTATTTTCTTCTCACATTCACTCTCCTCGTCTCTCCTTCCTCGTTTCTCTTCTCCACTTCTCTCTACAGCCCTCAGTTTGTAAACAGATCCCTGCTCATGTGATTCGCTGTCTGCATCACAGCTCTGCTTTCACCGCCCCCTCCTTCCTCCTTCCTCCTCCCTCCCTCCCCGAACGCCTGCCTGCCCTCCCTTTACCTCGCGCCCCTCTGGGTTTTTCCTTCCACCCCCCTTCTCCCCCTTCCTTTGCAGCTGCAAGCTATTATTGAAGTAGCTGCAGAGCAGATGGCAGACAGGCAGATGTGGAAACAGTCTGTGATATGATAGTTATGAGGTAGTTTGATCGATTACATGCTATTTGTAGAACTGATCAACATCAACTCTTGTTTATACAAACTCTCTCCTTGTTTATAGAAAGATCCTTGTGGATAACTGCCCCAGATCCCCAAGAGACCCAAGCTGACCATGTGGCAATTGGTTTAATTTAATTAATCACCACTGACATGCGTTATAAACTAAATTAATGTGAGCTAAATGCAACACCTGCTTTACACCTGAACTTGGGATGTCATCTTCTACAGGGCCTTTGAGTTAAAATGAGTTTTGCAGCCTTTATTATTTTTGTAGATATTGTTGGTTTTTTTTGTAAGTGTTTTAGTTTAGAAACATTCCAAATTTTGGTTGAAATAAATCTTTAATTCACTGAGTCATACGTGAAAATATTCTGGCTCTACACGCTGTTTCTCCCTGTTGTTGATGTCCGTCCTCCGTCTCGCTCCTCTCTGGCACCTGGTCAGAGAACTGGCCTCCATCGGTCTCTGAGGCTGCTGAGCCCGGTTCCTTTGCCCATTTACCCGACTCTAGTTCTGTTTCCCATTCTGGTGCTGCTCCCTGCTGGGAGAGGAGTGAGAGAGGGGGGTTGTGCTTCGGTTTGTGGTGCTTATAAAGTGTTGAGGGACCCATGTTACAGGCTAGCCCAAAAAATCCTTAACACAGAAAAGTTATCAAGCTGGAAATGTTGAATTAAATGTTTTATCAGCACCAAAATCATTAAAATGTCCAGAGGTTGTGTATATGATACATCCAAGAAAGTTTCATAGCCACTGTAGGTTCTCCTACATGCTTGGAAAGGGAGAGTGAAACAATATGCAAGCTCACTACTAGATGCCACACTGTTTCCTTTAAAATAAGTTCTCAGTGATTTACCAATTACAAAGGCAAAACACACTGTTCTTCCCTTGGACGTGCTGTATCTGTCTCAGTTCAGGTTCTCATGAGTATTTTATTGGTGTTCAGTCAAATCACACTTGGACGGGGACCTACAGGCATTCAGTCAGTGTTATGAAGATAAATAAGACAGCAGAAGAAGACAGAGAGGTGAACGAAAGTTAAACATGAAAAGTAAACATGAGAGGAACGTGAGACAGACAGTCAGGTACAGTTAGCACAGCAGTGACAGACACATTATAAATGAACAAATCATCAGCCTGGTGAGATGTCAGAGGAATCCATAGAAACAACACAAACCCCGACGTTGTTGAGTTTGTTCTCAGCTCTGTAACGAGCTGCAGCACAGAGGAGAGCCGAGACTCACATTTTCTGCTGTCTGAACTGTGTTTGTTATTTGTTGCTACTTTATTTTCAAATGCTCTCACCTGACCAAATGAACTGAGCCAAAGCAGTAAACACTCCAGAGTTCAGCTAAACTACTACACACACACACACACACACACACACATTTTATAAACGTGCCCCGAGGTCATGGGCCAGAAAAATCGCAGATCCTCGGCTCTGCCAAGTGAGGATTAATGCAACCAGTGAATTTATTTCTGCCTCCAGAGCTGCGTTGACATATTTGTTGAATTAAAACTACTAGCTGCTGAATTTCAGTTTGAAGTAGACAACAAACATTTTCTCTGAGGAAAAAGTGTGTGGCTCAGAGAAAACCAAGACAAATGACATTTTAGACAACTTTAAAAATAATAAATGCATGTAAGGGAGCATTAAGAGTTCTTAAAGGGACAGTTCACCCCAAAATCAAAACTGCATAGCATATTTATATGCTAATTATCCATCTAGACGGTTTTGATGTGAGTTGTAGTTTTGGAGATGTCGGCTGTAGAGATGTCTGTCCTGGCACTCAGCTTGTGGTGCTCAAAGTGGCAAAAAAATAATCTGAAAAAAAGAAATCATGACACGATTACTCAAGATAATTGACAGACCTTGCTGCAAGCAGTTTCACGTAGGAACTATTTACTTCCTACCAAACAAGACTAGCTAGCTCAGGGGTACTTAGGTCTGCCTATCAGCACGCAATGCCTTGCAGTGATTTAAGATTATTTCCTGAGAATTCACTGTAGACTATCCTGCTTATTACATGGTTACTTACCAAAAAAGACAACTATTTCATTCAAAATATTCATTTTAAAATTATTTTATGGCTATAAAAATTATTTTATTGCACTTCCAGAGTTTTTGATCAGTACTGTGTCCCTATCATACAATCTGCTATACAGAGATAACAGACCTTAGATTGCTGTAATTGACCAATCAGAACCAAGTACTTAACATAGCTATATAATAAGTAATAAAATAATTAATTAGATGTACAATGATTAGAGACATAATCTGTCAGTAACAATAAAATGATTGCATAAGATTGGAGGAGATCATGTGATTGGTCGTGTGTGCATATGTGAATGACCAACAGAGCTGGAGCCTGAATCCTACTGAAACAATCAGCCTAATATTTTTGTTTTTTCAGACTGTTTATTGTTGTCTTATTTAAGAGTTAGGTGAGCCAAGGACATCTGGTTACAATATCATGACACTATTCTATGCATCTTTAAAAAACAATTGAGACTATACAGTATAAAAACACTTAATTTAAAACATTGCATAGATCTAGCTATATAGGAAAACTGGGATCTTGTATCTGACACTTGCAGTAGCATTACAGCAGGTGCTTCACTGTGTGTTGCCTGGAGGAAGATAATAATTCTTGTTTGGGGTATTTTGCATCTGAAGAGAATCAACTTACGGTCAACTTGATGTTAGAATGCATAGAAATGTGAAACTAAAGTCAATGATAAAAATTAAATGCATATGAAGCTTACCTCTGAATAACTAAAGGTCCATCTAGTGGCTGGTGTGCAGAAGTGCAGCATATGGCTGACAGCAGCCCTGAAAAGTACCATTTGTTTACAAAAAATACTTCATTTTCAACCAGAAAACAAACTCCTAACTCCACTAACACAAAATCCAAGGTGTGTTGCATATAAACAAGATGGTGTATCTTTTTTTAAAATCTGTTCTTAGGTCATAAACACTGGAGAGAAAATAATTTATATGGAAAATGGTTCAGCAGAATTTTTTGTCACTTGCCTCTGAAGGCTTTCAGAGGCAGAGTATTTAGTGCAAAGGGTCTCAAACTGTCGGCATGGAGACCATTTTTTATGACCCCTCCCCGCTCCTGAAAAAGTCCCTGCAAGAAGTGTTGTGGGAGATCTGAAGATAAGACCCAAAATCGGTTGTAACTGAATAACGTATTCAAGATAATTATGGTAATTTATTAATGGCTACAAGGTGGAGCTATTGGTGCCATGCTTTAATATGTCGGCAGGTGCTTTTGGAGAAGTTGTACACCAAGTTTCGTCTTACTAAGGAAACAGAAATGTAGAAAAATCATGTATCACTGTTCCTGTAGCGTCCCCTGTAGGTAGAATTGTATGAAATGTTGAAAACTTGTGCAAAGTGGCTCTATGTACAAAATTCTCAAATTTGGTTGCTATCCTTGCTTGTGAATGAAATCATGTCAAGGATGCACCTTTCATACCCAGTTATGGTACTATTACCAATTGTTTGCAAAGCATGTTTACCTGTTCCACAGCTTCCACAACTTTCACAGTCTCTTTTTGCCCCTATCCCATTTTTTGGCACTTGCTGCAGGCATTAAATTGAGATTGATATGTATATTTGCAAAAAAAACAAAAAAACAAACAAAAAAACCAAACCAAAGCAATAAAGTTTAACATTTTGGACATGAAATAATAACGTCTTTACACTTTATTCAGTTGAATGTAGGTGTAAATGGATTTGCAAATCATTGCATTCTGTTTTTATTCATATTTTACACGGCATTTTTGGAATCAGGGTTGTGCAGCATGACCTGGGTGAAATTCAGGTTAGGAAGTTTGGGGTGGGTGCGTCAGGTCAGAGGGATTAAAATATAATAATTTTACAGTAAAATCATTTGTTATTAATAGTATGAAGATTACACACAATGAGGATGATATGAAGCACAGTGGCATGAGTGACAGGTATGTGGCACCTGCATCCTTTATCACCTGGTTGAAAGTGGTCAAAAGACATCAATAATTTATTATTTATGATTTATGAGCCCATTTAGTGCAATAGACAAATGAAAACACATCAGTAATACTCTTACATATTTTACTAAATGAAAGGGACATTTTTAAATAACTAAAAGCAGTAATTCTTGCCTACATAACAGATTTACTCAGAATATCTAATATATCCTAATATATCAGGACAAAAAGTACAAGATTTGGGATTTGGGACAACTGTTTGCAATTTGAATTTTTCAAGATGTCTGATAACACTACGGTTGTACACATGAGGTACAATCTAAGCCACACAGGTCAAATAGAAGCCTTTGAGTGCCTCAACATTCAGTTTCATGTTCCACCTGACAGTCCTACAACAAGTTTGCAGGGGCATGAAGTAACACTTAAATTCCTAGCATTTTTTTTGGAGAAAGAGGTAGAGAATAATGAAGAAAGAGAGAGTGGTAGAATGAAACTAAGTACTTTTATTCAAGTACTGTACTTAAGTGAAAATTCCAGGTACTTGCACTTTCCTTGAATATTTCCATTTTATGCAACTTTTCAGATCATAGTTTTTCATACCCTTCCTGTCCAGCAAGAACCATGCATTTTCAAATTTGGTGGTTTTGAATGTTTAGATTGTTAACAATGCAAAGCACCGATGTGTTGGATTTAGTGGCAACTAGTGGTGAGTGGGAGAAACTACGGTGGCTGGCTGATTCTAAGGTGACAAAAACACAAATCTTTTTTTGCAGTTACAAACATTTCTGCATAGTCTATCTTTAAACTACCCATGAGTAAAGTAGTTAAAAAGACTTAAACCTTAAACACCTACAGCAATAAAAAAGACAGATACACATTAATGCAGCTGCTATTTTAATCCAAAAACATCAGGATAATAGTAAAACACTGACAGGGACCATTTTGCTGTCGAAGGAGTACTTTTATTTTTAATACTTTAAAGTCTGTGATTCTCAAACTGTGGGGTTGTAGATGAGGGAAAAATATGGAATGAAACTAAGCTGAATAAATGTGATTTATGTATGGAAAATAAACAGTTTGCTGATGCCATGCTGACCTTTATTTCACTGAAATTCAACATGCATCCCTGCTCATTAGTTGCTTCTCTTATCACTGTTAATCGGTCCCTCCAGGAAGCTGCAATTTTGCAATCGCAACAGTTAAAACATATAAATAAAGCATATTTCTGTTAGAATTTTTGTAATCCTGAGCTTTTTGGTAGGGTTACTAGGAACACTCAGGACAAAGTCTGGTTTAATTCACACCAGAACAAGTTGCCTTCGATTCTTAATTAATTATACAACAACTTTGCAATTGTCACCATCTCTTTTATCATTGCAAAAACATAGTTAAAACACTGCAACATGCTGATGCAAATCCTGGCGGGACCTGCTTAATGATAAGAAATGATATGTATGAACTTTTTTCAGCCTCTGAAGAGGGCATGACAGAAATGTTTTTGGCACCAATGCTTTAGTATATTTTGCTGATAATACTAATACTTTTACATAAATTAAATTAATACCTTTACTTAAGTAAAGGATCTGAATATCTCTTCCACCACTGGAGTAAAACATGCAAACATGACAGCGTTTTTTTTCTGGTAGGATTTAAAGCAATTTTTAAAACAGAGCTATGACAGACCAACAGTTTTTAACGGACTGAGTTTATAAGTTTTTATTTACTGGCTTGTTTCAGTGTGGCTTTCTGTCATTCATTCTGCCATTTCCCCAGCAGGGGTCGCTCCAGGATCACATGTCAAATGCTGTCATTTCCAACACTTGAGTTGCAGAAGATGGCGCTGTTATTTGTTTATGCAATGCCCTGAATGAAGCATGGACTGGAGTGGCAGGCTCATCAAAAAGGCAGTTTAGTATTCTTGTCTAATTACTTCCTGCACCAACAATCACCAAGCAGAAGCACATTAAATAATTCCACTGGTTTAAACAGTCCAGGAGATCTGAACCACAAATGACACGTCAGATTACTGTTGTGGCATGATACCTCTGAAATTGTGCACCAGTTTTCATTTCTCCTTTTACTGTTGAGGTCTTATATGCCAAGGCAGAACATTCAGGCACCGGGCCAACAGCAGTATGTGCCAGCACAACAAATGACAAAGTTTTTTTTTAGTTGATTGCCACATGGAGGTCAGCCCCCTAGTGTGGTGCAATGATAATATATGTAAATGGACTACCATGCCCCAACCAGACAGAACAAGATTTAACCAGCCTACGCCTGACGGAGGTTGCTTACCCCCAAACTTCACACATGTGTAACAATAAATTCCAGCACCGCACTAACAGCTCAGCTCTGTTGACAGTGAGGGCCTGAGGGCAGTCGACTCTCAGTGAGCAAAGTCACTCTCTGAATGAAATGACAGATTTTGATAGTACATTTATTTTTTAATTCTATCAGACTGGTGTAAACTTTATTAAGTGTGGCCTACATTGAGTGAAAGGTAATAGAGAACGCTCCTCTGGAAATATAGCTGATGTTTTTGCTTTATGAAGTTTTGATTCCCAAGGGTCCACACCAGAGCTGCAATGGTTAATCAATTAATCAATTTTGAATGGATTCTTAAATTAATTACCAACTATTTTGATAAAAGGTAGGAGTAATTGTTGAGAAAGAGAAAGTCCAAAACAGTCCGATTCCAGCATCTTAAACAGCATCGTATGACTGTAAACTTTGGGCTGTGGATAAAAACATGATAGAAAACATGGCAGTCTATCCTGCAAGCTTATTTGTTTGCAAATCTGATATCACAGTCAAAATGACAGTGCGGACAATTGCATGCATACAGTTCATGTAAATGACAAACCACAACAGTTAAAGCAGCAAATGATTACAGGACAGTGCATTATGTGGACCTATGTGAATATCTCTTATTCCACATGCTGTATGCACTGAATTGAATTTTCAAAGACTCCTCTATCCCTACAGATCTGTCCTGTTTGTGTCTATTAGTGTGTTTTGTTTTCTTCCAAGGGTAGGGGATTCTAGGAATGTGACAGCATGGAGGACAAACCAAATGGCATTCATGAATCAACACATAGATAATAGGCTTTGAAATCTTGTTTGTTAATAACAAAGGCTCGGATATAGGCCAACTGTCTGGGGTGTGAGACCGATCCAAGGACACCAACAGTGCATAAATACAGTATCTTATATTTGAGATGGAAAATGGCATGCATATTCAACTTTTCTTGGCTTTTATGTTACTTTATTTTAAGGATTTTGTGAGGTATAAAGACATTCTGCACCAGTTTCCTGCATCAAAAATCCACTTGCTATGCAATATGGAGCTGCGACGATTAGTTGATTAATTGTTTAGTTGCCTACTATTGAATCGATCTCCATCTATTCTGATTCTGAGTAATTTATTGGTGAAAAAAGTCAGAAATCTCTGATTTTAGCTTCTCTAATGAAATTATTGTCTGTTTTTAGGTTTTTAGTCATCTATGACAGTATGCTGAATATCTTTATGTTCTGGACAAAACAAGACATTTGCAGACATCATTTTCTGATATTTCATGGACCAAGCAACTAATTAATAAATGAAGAAAATGATTGGCATATTAATTGATAATGAAAATAATCACTAGTTGCAGACTTAATGTAATGCATCGTAGCATGCATTATGTGTTTGCCAGCAAATGATGAGCTAAATAACAATAATACACTGGTTGTAATGACCCACGAGCAACTCTGAAACAACACAACTAAAGTAAAAGCAGCTTTTATTGCAAACACATTTTTTCATCAACTGAAAACATGAAAAGGACTAAATGACATTTGTTTTTCATTTCAGACCCGACATAACAGAAAATAACAGAAATAAGATGACTTGGCACAAACAGCATTACAGCAGCAGGCCACTTCAAGTAACATAAATGATCCGTACATGTTTCCATGGGTCGCCGAGACATAAAGACATGAGTGGTAGACAGTGTTGCTGGGTAAAGACTCAAACGCCCTTCGAAAAATCCTCCCTGAATGACTTTACTGGGTTGTGTACTGTCTCCACTACACACCAAATCCAGTATTTTTCCATCAAGTAGCGCGCTGGACCACGTGACCACAAAGGAGAAAAAAACGCTGTCATGTTTGCATCCTCAATTGACAGCGGTGCACGCTGTATACGGCTCTCAACTGACAAAATACAGACAATGCTGCAACATTTCGTGTCTGTGCTGCTGCTGACACCGGACATTTATAAAGTCAGCCGATCACTTTGTCACTGTTGCCCATTCGGGAAACAAATTCTCCTCCAGGTCGTTTTTCTAACCCCGTGCGTTCATGATCATGTAACCACTCCCACTCGTGGCTGGTGGAAAATTACCAGCTTACAAGCAACAGGCAAATGAATGGTACTTGCGGTTTGTCATATCATTCAACCCGAAAGTGTACCTGCACGAGACAGCCACTGTGCTTTCAGGATATATTACGTTTTAAAAGTAGCAGAAGCTTCACAGAGAGTCTAAGTGGATAAAAACATTAAATGGCATTAGTTTTACGCCACGTGTTGCCTTAACGCTACGTATAATTTACATTAATGAAGGTAATGTATAACTTGACCCTCTGGAGTAGCAATAAACAGTGGTCGCTTACTTATTCTCTATTCTGATAAGCGGAGTCATGTACAAGTCCATTCTGCATGGGAGTCTGCCCTCTTTTTCTCTCCGGGCGGAGTAGTCGCGTGGGCGCTTGAGCGAATTGAAATAAACTGACAGGCCATTCATTCAATGAGAGACCAACTAGGAAGTCTCCGCCGAACACGCAGCCAATCACAGCGCGGTGTGGGCGTAACCCCAGTCCAAACTTTACGCGGCGCCATCGGCTGAAAACTAAACCGAGATGGAATCTCCCAGTCTGAACCGGTTTCAACCGGTTGCGAGTTAGTTGCTTGAGAGAGGAGAGGAGGCGCAGGCATACAACCTCTACACCGCCCCGCTGGAAAATTATTAGAGTAACGAATTAATTAGTGAATCAAGGTTTACTTTGTTTCGTAAGATGTATCGGAGTGACATATTGCTGGGTTTGCCGTGATAGTAGTTTTTGAATCCACATCAGTGGTTCTTACCAGCCAGACATCACTCACTGCTGGAGCTGGAGATAGTCAACGCTGCAGAAATAGGAAATCTTTTCTAACCAACAGTGAAGTACTCACTATATCTTGTAGCTTCTTGGGCAAACGCCACTCTTTTCAGTCAGAGCCTCGGACTTTAGGTAGGTAACTGGGGTGAAGTGCAAACCTGCCATGCTGTGATTAACGTTTCTTGGCTTTTACCTGTACAAGGAATAAAATGCATTTTTGTGTGCGTGTTAAGTTGTGTTATCTTGTAGTTTACTGTCGTTGTGCTCCTGAACAGACACGCTAATTCAGAATTCATTAGTGGGAAATAGCCTCCGACTGCCCGCTAGCTAGTATGTACACTTTATAAGGATTAGCTAACGATGGCTGTCATGAAAGTGCTGTAACTTAACCTAACTAAATGTATAACTGACCGTAATGTTACTGTGCGACACTGCAGATGAATAAGTAACCACACGCTGTATGATTAAATCCGTGCCTCTCCCACTACAGCACAGCTCAGCAGCATCACTCGGGTGCGTGATGTGAGCGGATGTCAAGTTGATGTTGCTAGGTACTTAGCGGTAGATAATGTTAACTCTGGCGTCTGGAAATGTCACTGTTATGACAGACCGTTGTCAGCGTTTCTGATGTATGTTCAACTTCCCTTTTTAAAACGGCGTTGTTAAATAACAGTGAGTGAATTCATGTATGGGCTTCCTCTGTCTCTGCTATGCTTGGTGGGAGTGGTTGTAGTCAGCACTGAAGGACCACATGTGAACTGTTTGTGAGGCACACTAGCTAAAAATATAGCTTTAAGGCTAGCTAGTGTTAGCATTCTGTGTGGAGCCCGCTAGTTCGGCGTTCACGCTGTGTACGATAGAGGTAACAGGGGTTAACTGTCATCATAGTTGTAAGCTGCATTTATTATTCAAGCGTTTTAACCACGGCTGCCTGCTACGTGTGTTGCGGTCGGTGTTTGGAGGAGTGAACTCCGTCACTTGCAGATGTAAACAACGTGACGTCGCCTAGTATATCCGGCACGTGGCCCGGTTAACCTTCTTAATATGGTCCGAGAAAGAAGTGCTTGATTAGTAGATCAGAGTAGGCAGTATGGACGGATTGAGCAGTCTGCAGCCTTCTTGTGTCTATTCTTGACTCTATTGTTTGCAATGATGCAATGTAACTGAGTATATTTACTCAAGTATTGTACGTGAGTAAATTTTGAGCCACTTTACTTTTGTTTTCATGCCACTTTCTGCTTATACTCAACTGCATCTCTCATCTCATATTGTGCCTCTTACTGCACTGCATTTATCCGTTGGTGAAAACAGTATTCAGGTCCTTCCCTTTTGTAAAAGTACTAATACCGCAGTATGAAAATACTCTATCATAAATAAAAGTAGGGATGCACACTAAATATCAGCTATAATAACATCTGATTTGACAGAATATGTCAGAGCTTTGAGTTTAAATTCTTATGCAAAATGCTCCATAAAAGTTAAAGTATAACTGTGAATTTGTAGATGAACTTTACTACACCAAATAAATGAACATGTGGAAGAGTCAGAACTGTTCCTGGTTTTTGTTGTAATACTGATGTCAGTTAGTTTTGGTTTGGTCAGAGTTATGGAATATGAAAGCATCCATCTTTGCTCACTACAGCTTAGCCTTTCTCGCCCCCAAATTATTGGCTATCTTGTCAGCATTTGCCATGAGAGCAATTAATTATTAGTATTGGTGGAACAAAAAATCCATATTGTACATCCCTAAGTAAAAGTCCTGCATTCAAAACCTGGCTCTATTATCAGCAAAGTGTACTTAAAGTATCAAAAGTCTTAATGCAGCAAAATGTCCTTGTTTGTGTTTTACTTTATCTGATGTTTTTGGATTAGCATTACTGCTGCATGAATGTGTATGTTGCATTTTACTGCTGTAGATGGTCAAGGTTGAGTTGATTTTAGCTACTTAACATACCATTGGGTAGTTTAATCCACAGCAATGCCTTGTTTTCTATAAGATGGTCATTTGTTTATAGTGTCACTGTCCTGTGAGAATTTAAATTTGTAAGACAAATGTGGTTGAGTAACAAGTACAATATGGGTACAAGTATAAAACTGTATAAAACAAATACTCAAGTACAAGTACCGCAGATTTGTAGTACAGAACTTGAGTAAATGTATTTAGTTACTATCCGCCACTGCAATTGTCTGACAGTTTTAGTTACTTTGTAAATTAAGTTTTTTTTGTTTGTTTGTTTGTTTGTTTTTACACACAAAACGTATAAGGAATTGATAAAATATGATATTTTGTCACAGATTAAACATATACAGGTGAAACAATTAGTTGGTCATTGTGATGGAAATTCTCACTATTTTCAGAATTTTTACAAATCAAACAATCAATCATTTAATGGAGAAAATAATCAGCAGATTAATCCATAATGAAAATAATCATTAGTTGCAGTCCGGTACAGAATATTTCAACATGAGCTTAGCCAAGTGCGACAGGAAAATCCTACTTTTAGATTAAGGCATGAGCCATAATAATCTAATGATATCATGCATAATAGTTTAACAGTAATGTGGGATGTTTTGTCTGCTTTGAGTACTTTTACTTTTGATACTTAAAGTACATTTTGTTTATAAGAATTACATACATTTACATTTACAATGGTGAACTTTTACTTGAAAGTGAGTATTTGTACAGTGTGGTATTAGTACAGTTATTGAAGTAAAGAATCTGAATACTTCCTCCAACACTGATTGTTTGTTTAAACCACAGGGAAATGTCATTGACTTTGGCTTTATAAATGGTGTACTCAACCATTTTCCAATCAATATTAACCTATTTCAAAAGATTGTGTGGTGCCAATCTGGTAAAAGCCTTCCAATCACCATTAAAATTAAGGTTACCTGTAGTGTTAAGACATTTTTTACAGCATCAGTGTGGTGTTGCTAGCCACCAGGTGTGATAATTAACTTAATTTGTCTTTGCTCAGTGAGCCCCTACTTGTAAGTCCTGACTCCTAGGGTGGACCAGAGCAATATTTTCAGCCAGACTGCACTTTTTTAAAGTCAGTTGAAGAGAAGAACCAACAAAGCTTTCCTTTCCTCTGTATATGTTTTGAACAGTGACAGGCTTGTGACACCATGAGCTTAACTTCTTAAACTGACAGCTCACTGGTGGGTCGAGGGGATTTTTGTTTAGTGGTCAGCTGTTTGGAATTGTTTCTAAACACACACAGTTCACATGACTTTGCCTGTTGAATATGTTCTGTGCACTCACGACCCCTCCCTCTGCTGTCCTTGTTGCAGAGCTCTATGCCAGCAATTATGACAATGTTAGCAGACCATGCAGCACAGCAGCTGCTGGACTTCAACCAGAAACTGGATATCAACCTACTGGATAATGTGGTGAACTGTCTATATCATGGGGTGGGACCACAGGTACGTTGAGAAGCATGTGCAAACGCTTTAAAGGCCATCTGGCACTCTGTATATTGTTTTGTGTGTGTGTTTGTGTCATATATACATACATACATATATATAAAACAATTCTGAACATTTTTCACTGCATGTTCATTCTTCCTTTCCTGTTCTACCTGTAAAATAAATCTTCACGATTGTTACAGTGAGGGTGCAGTGGACCTTTTGGTCCACTCGCCAAATGGCTACTTAGCCATTCATTAAGTTGCCATTTGTAATTGGATGGGGGGGAAGCAAATCTACCAGCCACTTGCATATTTTTCCAGAAATTGACTGGTGGCTGGCACTATATTTGTGCCCTGGTTACTGCACAGACAGGTCTAGAAATTGCTGTTGTGCTTGCTCAGTGTTTAATCTAAAGTGTCATTCACATTTGTATTACAGCAACGAATGGCACAAGAAGTGTTGACACACTTAAAAGAGCACCCGGATGCCTGGACGAGAGTGGACACCATCCTCGAGTTTTCCCAGAACATGAACACAAAAGTAAGCCAGCTTCATTCCAGAAAGCATTGATGGAAAGACATTTAATTTGTGCTTTGAGGAAGTGTATGCTTTAAAAAATACAGTTCATAAAAAACAACAGTACACTAGGTCACAGTGGTTTGCTGACAACATGCTTTAAATTATATGAAAGATACTATTTGGTGGATCTTTTTTATTAAAGCAGCTTAATATACTGTGAGTGCACATGGACCCAGTAGAGGTTGAATACGTAGTCCTGGCGGCATTTCCACTGTGCCCTAAACTCGTGAGCTATGCCGGACCTCTGTGCTTCTGATAAAATTAATTCTGTTGGATCTGAACATGCCAGATAAACAGTTGACTTTGCCTGTCAACTCCTGGTGGTAATATCATAGAATGCTAAATAAGCCTTTAAAGATTCTGCACAGTTAGGTCTGAACTGAATGAGCTCCTGCTATTTTACCCATCTTTCTTAATCATACCAATCCTATCAGCTTTATTTGTTTTGTCTGGTCTTCTAATATGGAGTCAGCAGCAGTGTTGGTCTCTATTTCAGTACACCCTTGAGATATGCACATTTGAATCAGTTTCATTGATCAGTCATCAAGAAATGTTAATTATTTAAATATTTGACATGGGTGCAATCTCGTAAATTAGGTTGTTGAATCATAAATTATAAAATTGTTGCTCCTGCTTTCCATGTCATTCAACAAAAGTTAAAACATTAGAGATGTTCCCACACCATTTTTTCCATCCCGATACAGATTCTGATACCAGAACTTTGTGCTTTAGCTGATACTGCCCCGAAACCATGTAAAAAAAAACCAAAAAAACATTATAATTATTATTATTATTATTAGCTGTATACTACTATCCATGTATGGATGTGATATGATGACTATCATTGTTGTTTGGCCTCCCTTATGTAAAAAATGATGGTATGGGGCACTGCTTCGAAGTAAATAGGTCCTGTTTATTTACTTTAACAATGATTGATTGGTGCATAGTTTCACCAGTAGCCGATACAGCATTTTAGGCTATATTGGAGGAAGAGTTGACATGATTAATCTATTATGAATCCATTATTAAATTAATCACCAACTAATGTAATTGAATAATGGGTTTGAGCTGTACTTTAAGAAAAGAAGGCAAAATTCTCTGATTCCAGCCTCTTAAGTGTGAATTTTTTCTGTTTTTATTTTACTCCTCTATGACAATAAACAGAATATTATTGGGTTGTGGACAAAACAAGACATTTGATGTAATATTGGGCTTTGGCAAACACTGATAGACATTAGTCACAATTTTCTGACATTTTATAGACCAAACAACTTAATTGATTAGTTGAGAAGATAATCCACAGATTAATCGACACTTAAAATAATTGTTAGTTGCAGCCCTAATAGGAGGCATTCCCAGTACTGGCATTAGAACAACCCTATTAAACACACTCCCGTACAACTTGCATGATTTACTGCATATGAATTAGATGAGACTAAAAACCCAGGTCATGTGAAACACAATTTTGTATCTGTGAAAACAGCTGAAGCCTACAAATGGCAACACCCAGTCGAAAAATAGAGGGGGCTGCTGCAATCCCCTCACTTGTTAGATATATTGGTGTAATCTGCATGGCCAAGGGTGATCTGTACATGCAGGGAGCTATTTTAACTCCTCATTGATTAAGATTTGGTGCATTAGTTTTGCAAGGTATAGTGAAGACACAGTAAGCTGCTTAGAAAAAGATCTGCAGGGAATAGCTGTTTAGCATTTACAGAACTCTCACTTCCAGCAGGTTATCAAGGTCAGCAACACCGTTTACCCTACGGTGTCCTGTCAAAAAAACACCGGTGCTGTGCTCATAGCAGGGGTTCCGATCAGTTATTGCAGTTACACTAGCTTTTCGTCACGTCCCGTGCTAAAAACATTCACACAGATGTAAACAATAACCAGTATTATACATTATCTTGAGTTTTCAAAGTAATAACACTAGTAAATCAATTTATTGATGAATCATTAACACCCCTAGTGCCTCTCGTGTCTTATTTGAAGTACTCAGATTTGGATTGTGCCTTACAGTATTTCCACACAGATAAGTGTTTGTGTCCCTCCTGTGCACTGAGACAGCTGATAAAGCAAATGGCATGAGAATTATGACCCCATTGATTACTTGTTCAAACTCGCTAAGGGATTCACAGCTGTATTAACAAAACAAAAATTGACTGATTTATGTAATAGAATAATCAAGCCTAATATCAATAATGCAAAATGATTAATCAATGCATGTACTTAGTATGAAGTAAAGTGCAATGCATCCACAACTTCCTCAAAGTACACAATGTGACAGTTGCCTTTTTTCTTTTTTGCTTGCCTGTAAGATTGCTTTTAACACTGACATTCATTACTAATGTCTAAGTTGATGTATCAACAGTACCTTTTCTAGTTTTAAATTTATAACTTGCCAAAAAACGGGGTCATTAGAGGAAAAGAGGGAACAAAAGGTAAACACTTCTTGAATTCTACATTTATCTTGTCTCATTAGTTTAAAAAGTGCATAATTTCTAAGCACTTAGAGCATTTGGGTTTTTGTTAGTAACTACAGTAATTATAT
The DNA here is from genome assembly GCA_027495735.1 of Lutjanus campechanus. NCBI lineage: Eukaryota > Metazoa > Chordata > Actinopteri > Lutjaniformes > Lutjanidae > Lutjanus > Lutjanus campechanus. The sequence goes on from JAJHUR010127887.1 coordinate 36,288, forward strand.
TAATTGAAAAAATGTAATGAATTCAAGCTGTGACTATTTGATATTAATCACAATGTTCCATTATGTTTATGGCTTGTAATAGGAAGAAAAGGGGTGTGTCATCCTGTGCATCATGACACAGCTAGGCTTTGACGGCAGGCCTCCACAAGGTCTACCCTTTTTTAAATTCCCTTTGACTGAATTCTGTTCATCCGTTTCTATTGCATCTGTTTCATTGGACAGAGGGAGGGTGCAGGCTGCAGTCAGTAGGATCCATTGTAGAGAGACAATCTGTTGATGGCTTAATTTCACCTGTAGGGATCATGGCTCTGTTCCCGCCCCACCCTTCTCTCCTTTTACAGTGCATCCTCTTCCACTTCTCCCCTCTGTTCCCCTCAGTTCTTCAGCCCAGATCCTTTATTAATCTGCTTTTGCCAGCTAAAATTTGCATTTGGCAGTTTAACTGCTGATAATTTCTCTCTTCTTACCTTTTGTGATGGTTTGTGCAAAGTGTGGCAGTTAAAGGTGAAACAAAACATGCCAGAAATGTGTTCAGCACTCCAAGTGACACCTGTCAGTGGTGCCTGTAAGGAGATTTCACCTTTAATCTTCCAGCATTCATTGTCTGTAGCACATTGTTAATCCTGCTTTAATAATATCCTATACTACATGTCATTCATTATTATTTTTTGGAATTGTTGTTGAATTGATGATCCCTACAGTTGAAACAGTCAGTTTAAGTAACACTAGATCAAAAACTAATAAATGAAATGTTTTTTTTCTTCATGCTTGACTATTAAGCAATCAGAAATTAATATAGGGCATAACCTGTGGTTGGTCTTGCTGTTCCTTAAGACACACCAGTTAAAAGGATGTTATTTAGGGTTATTTTAAACTTGAATCATATTTTAGCGTTGGAAAAATTGACTCGCGTGGTTTAGGGTTGGGTATCGATGAGATTTTATTGGTTTGGATTCTGCGATTCGATTCTGGTTCTTATTAAGCGCTCGTTCACATTCTGTGCCGTTTGAGTAATAAAAGAACCAATTAACCCCAAAAACCTCATTTTCAACAGATTTTAGGTTGCCATAAAAGTCACATGTCATAAACAACGAGGTATTTTATGTTTTACTTTTTAGGAAGAAAAATCAAGATGAAAATTTCTGTATATTATAATACTGTCCCCTTTTTACTCTTGGTTTCCTTTTACTTGGACACGGTAGCATTAGGCTAGTTGATTTTGGGACATTAAAATGATATTCCACCGCTGAGTAATAGTCCACTCAACATGTACTCACCCCTATGCCAATGTGAGGATGGATGAAGATCTTCAGTTCACAAAACAATCCTGGAGTTTCAGCTGAAAACAAGGTTGCAGCTAATGGCAGTGAATGGAGATCAAATGTAAATGTAAAAAAAAAGAACATGAAACAAACACAAAATGTCTCCATCCTGCTTGTGTTGTGTAATCCAAGTGTCCACGAGCCGCGGCATTAAAATTTAACCACAAAAGACGCCATTTACGCCATGTTTTTTAGCCGAAATGTCAACTGCAGCATGTAGCAGGTAGGATGTAAACATGGCGTCGATCTCGCGATACTTTCACACATGCATCCATTAAGATATATACGAAGTCTCGAAAAACTTTCTCGATGCCCAACCCTACATAGGACTTGTGTCCTTGGTAAAAGATTACCATAGACCTTGTTATGTCTTCTAGTCCATCAGACTCATTCTTAGAGCAATCAGAGCCAAAGCGGGTTAATAGATTGTTTTATTTTTCTTGAGTTTTTTTGCTGTCTGGTGTGATGCTGGGAGAAACAGCAGGACTTCTGCAGTGTTTCCAGCTTAAGGCTGCTTATAGAGATTTTAAAAAACAAACTACAAGTGAATGTTCTGCATACTACAAAATCTGCATGAAAGATGTGGTTCAGTCCAATCCAATTTAGAAATGCAAGTTAATACAGGCTGGTCCACTTCATACTGTTTTTGGTTTGTATTAAAATTACACAATGCTTGTTGTGGAGTGTCATAATAACTGCTTCATCCTAATGCGTCTCCCTCCTTGCATGTTACAGTACTATGCTCTTCAGATTCTGGAAACGGTTATCAAAACAAGATGGAAGATTCTTCCCAGGAATCAGTGTGAAGGTAACACTTAATTTTTGTGGTATAAGTCACAAAATATTTGGATTCTGTCAGTGTCACTGCCTTTTTAAATGTTGTGACGTGCGGTTGCCAAGTTGAGGAGTGTTCCCCCACTAAGCATGCTGGTTTGTTTTCTGCTTGACTGGCTTCTACTGGTCACTGCAAGCCAGGTTGGATTTTGCACTGTAGCAGCTGTTTTACAGAGGACAACAACCAAAACACCCCAGCACTGATTTTAAACCTTTTGTGAAGGGGCGTCTTTAAAGAAGTAGAGGAACTTTAAAGTTATTACTTCACTTCTATACATTACTTTAAGATGTTAAAGCCCCCATGTGTTCAATTTTTGGGACAGTATCTTTCAAATTACTATTTTTTAAAAACCTGTTCATCTTATTGTACCTAGGGATGGGATTTGATAAATTGTTATTGATACCAATGCCATTTATTGATTCTGCTGATTTGTCTGATTCTTTATCAATTCCTCTATTGATTCATGATCAGTTTCTGTCTGTCATGTTTTCAGTCAGTGCAACTGTTTTATTATCTCTGAGAATGAACACAGTTACAGGCACAGACTAGAAAACAGTCATGGATGTGTCTCAGGTGTACAAACACTTCACTGTTTAGTCATCATCTAAAATGGATGAAATGAGAGAATATTTGTAAAACATTTTTTTAGTTTAAGTTTGCTTAGTCAAAGAGAAAAGTCTGCTAAGCCTGCCTGTATGGCACCAATGTTCTTATAACACAGAATATTTACCCCCTTTAAGGGATGTGCTGCTTGGTTGGGAAGCAGTGGCACTCAGGAGTAGAGTGTCAATACATGACATTCCTGGAGTTTAAGCCCATGATGCATAGAAAGATGTTCCAGCATATTGCTGGAGTTTCCACCCTTGAAATGATAATTTTCCAGATGTTACAACAGCACCACGCTTTGGACTGTTTATTCCTTTCTGACATGCCTCCTTCTACTTGCAAGTTTCTCAGCAGCGAAGATGTGTGAGTTTGATGTGATTGTTTTACAATGTGCAACTGACAGAAAAAACTTGTCTGACTCTGCATCGATGGAAGGATCCGATAAGTGCAGAAGCATACAGTTCTGAAGTGGTTTTAAACTGGAACCAGTTATCGATTCCCATCCCTAATTGCACCCAAAGAGGAAGAAGGGACAGGCTATTGGCATGGAGTAATCCCTGCCACTGTGTTTTTTCTGAAACTACTGCCACAAGTTGCCAAAGTCAGACATTTTCAAATCTTACACATAGGGGCTTTCATCAGAAGTCTTTGGAAGAACTTCAGATTTTCATTAATTATTATTATCAACATCAAGCATCAAATGCAACTATGTTTTGCAGTATATCAGTACATTAATCAACCACAATGTAAGGTTTTACATTTTCAGTTCGTTGCCTAATTGCCTATTCTACTTTAACTTATCTCAACATTTTTAAAACTTATTTATTGTGTTTTGTTACAATCTACTGCTGAACACATTATTTATTTAGATTTTTTTAAGAATCGGGGATTAAATTGTCTCAAAAGATTTTGGTTTGAGCAAAAAGCAATGATTATGAAATAGTACAATTAATAATTGTATAAGTGCAAATCAGTTGATTCTGCCTCCCTCCATTCTTCTATAATTTTGCTCAAAATTCATTTTTTTTCATTGACCTAAGACTTCCCTACTTCTGACCGTAGATGCCTGAATTTTGTTCAAGTGGCAAACCCAGTGCAGGGCGACCGGCAAGTATGTCTTTTCCCCCCTTGTGTCAGAGTATTGCCTTGTTTTCGGCTCCGCTCTCTACACCCCAGCACATAACTTCCAGAATTAAGTACAGATACAGTCTAGAACAAATTTGAGGGAGCTGAAAACACATTTTTGAAGATGCTCTGCTCACATTGACAATCTTTACTGTCTATAAAAACATGTGGGGAAATGTAACTTCCACTGAACTGACCAAAACTTTTGCCCTGAAGTTCAGTGGCAGCTGCATCCATGTGTTTACCAACAGGCTTTCCAAGTGTTTTTTAAAGTACTAATGTACTGGAATAAGATTGTCAGATTCAGCTAGTTAAGAGCCAGCAGACTGTTAGGGTTACTGAGAAACATGTTCCAGGCAACTCGTCATGTCAGGATGTGTGTAGATGAACATATTTTACTGGTACATACTAATGGTGTTCCTCTAATATCTTTGTGTGTTTGCCAGGCATAAAAAAATATGTTGTTGGTCTCATTATCAAGACTTCATCGGATGCATCAAATGTGGAGGTGAGTAAACTTTGAATATAACTTAAACATGCCAAACATTTTTGGGTAATCGTATGAGTGCATAAACCATAGAAGTTGACAAAACGATGCCGACTGAGCTGTTTGGTTAATAATGTTTGGTTAATATTAAGCTGCATCGACATAAAAAAGTAAAAATATACAATTTGGCAAATCACAGTTATTTTAGTATTTTTTTTATCATTAAAATTAATTGGACAAACTTTGTAGTGTCAAGGTAACAATTACCTGCACTGATTTAGACTAATTCTTTACTTGAAAATACATATTTCCTCCTCATACATGCAGTACTATTTATCCATCTAGATATTTTTGGTGTAAGTTGCAGAGTCTTGGAGAAATCAGCCATAGAGATGTCTGCCTTCTGGGACGAGATGGCGCTCAGCTTGTGGTGCTCACTGTGCCAAAAATGCATTGGAAAAACTCAAAACCAGTGTTCACAGACTTCGTTTTAAACAATTTCATGTAGGAACTACTTTGTTTATATGGTAGAATCTCCTGGAACTACTTTATTTCTACTAGAAACTAATTTTTCTCCTAGAATGAAAGTAGTTCCTAAATGAAGATGCTCACATCACAGTCTGTGGATTATCTTAAGTAACTTGGTCATGATTTCTGGAAAGATTTTTTTGTGGTGCTCAAAACACCAAAAAAACACATTTGAATAAAATCAGCAGCAATGGCTGAATGTCATTTGGTCCCATTATATTCGAGAGGCAGACATCTCCAGAACTCGGCAACTCACACCAAAACTATCTAAATAGATGAATAGCACTGCAGATAAGAGGAACAGTATGTATTTTTGAGTATGGGGTAGACTGTCCCTTTAACACAACCCAAAGATATCTTCATTCTGTTGGCATTTACATTTACAGCCATATTCACAAATTGGAGTGAATCTCCTGTTTTTCTGTTTATGTTGCATCAGAGCAGCATGTAAGCAGCAGTCACTTCTCCTAGCCAGCTTATCTCAGGACAGCCATGAGTAATGCTGGTAACCATAGTGCTATGTCGTCAGACCCAAAGATGGTGACTTCACCTGCTTTTGAAAGTGTTTTCGGCCAACTTGACCACTCCAACAACAACCAGAGGGTTGAGTTGTTAAGGTTTTGTTTACCCTACACTGACAGTAACTTTTTATGCTTTTCCTTCAGAGAACACAGCATTTTGCTCTATGCTTTATTAAGTTTACTTGCTACATTGAGCTCCAGTGCAAAAACTGCGACTGGGTTTAAAATCTATCACTTCTTTGATGGCTCTGATTTATTAGCAACCCACCTGAAAACATGCAACACTCACATGAGAGAGGCAGCAAGTGTACAAACACAGCTTGTCTAATGTGATTCAGCTTTGAAATGAAAAACCTAATCAAATTCAAGTCCATTAGTGATTACAGCAGCTTTCAGAAAGTCACTTTGGTTGGCTGTCACTCTGCTGTGTAACTCAGCTGTGTGATCATGAGATGGGAAGGAGGAAGGAAGCCATGTTGGTAATGTGTATATGGAGTTGTGCAGCATAACGAAAGTTACAAGTTATTATTGAATCTACAGTTTTCAAAAATACATATTTTTCCTCTTGCCTGCAGTACTATTTATCCATCCAGATTGTTTTGTTGTGATTTTCAGAGTTTTGGAGATAGGGGCCGTAGAGATGTCTGCCTCCCCTCCCTCCAGTATTATGGAACTAGATGGCACTCAGCTCGTGGTGCTCAGGGTGCTAAAAAATTACATTTGAAAACTCAACAGCAGTGTCTCTTTACATAAATCATGACCCAGTTACTTAAGATAATCCACAGAACTGGTTGCAGTTTCATGCAGTTTTCTTTCTGCAGAGCTATACCCGCACCTGCAGAAGGAGGTGTACATCTGCTCGTGGACAAGAGGTTACAGCTCAGCTGCAGAGGGGGTCATTAATGTTCACATCCTGTGGTGTCACAAGCACAAGCCTTTTGTCCATGGGTAGATGCATGCTTCCTTCTGTGCTGTGATGTGGTTGGTAGAAAGAAAGTAGTTTCTACATGAAATGTTGTATTTTTTGGCGCTTTGAGCACAACTAGCCGAATACCATCAAGTTGGATCGTATTTGAGAGAAGGCAGACATCTCTATGGCCGGTATCTCCAAAACTTAGTAACTCACACCAAAACTATCTAAATGGATAAATAGCACTACAGGTAAGGTAGTTTTGAGGTATTTTTGATTTTGGCGTGAGCTGTCCCTTTAATGAAAACTAGCAAAAGGCCAAAATCAATTTGTTAAAATACTTATGACAGTGTAAAAGCAAAAATAAGAATGAAGCTGTTGCTTTTAACCAGAGGTTAGCTGTAGACAAGGTACTCTGGTACGGTAGCATAAAGAGTGTTGCTGATAGTATTTTAGAAATGACTTTATGCTCAGAACGTGGCTTTCCAGACATGGTTTTGGTGTTTACAACTCTGCATAGCATTACACATTAAATCCAACTGGACAGACTTTTTACAAGGTCACTTGGATTATTGCACCAAGTTGGTCAGACTGTTTTTGAGTAGTAATTGAATTTGAAGTGCGGTCTGTTATCCAAAACAGCACTTTTCAATTCAGAAATAATGATTTCATTCAGAATGAAAAAAAAACATAATGTGCTGCAGTGTGATAGAAAGTTATTGTATTAGTATAACTTCATTATTTACTTTATTGAAGGCTACGATTTTTAGGATATGGTAGATATGTTAAGTTTATTTTCAGTTAGGCAGTACTAAAGACAGTACTAAAGCATCTTTTACAAACACACGTCTTTACTCCCTTATGTAAAATTTGTAGAATTATGGACATCTGATTGTTCCAAAACATGAAACATCGAAGTGTAATGTTTAACTTTTAATTATGCTGTTGTCCTTTTTTAATCATACTACCCTTAATTGTCTTGTTCTTGGTGACCCTCTAAAGTGTTACAGATTCAATTTTTAATGATGAGATGAAATGCCAGATTTCTTGTGTTCTGAAACTGATATGATATGACTTGCATTAATTTATCTCTTGTTTTTGTTTACTTTTTAGAAAGAAAAGGTGTACATTGGAAAGCTGAACATGATCCTTGTTCAGGTAAGCTTTCAACACTGCTTCCAAGTTAAAGAATTTTGTTATAAGATAATTTTCAAAGCTACTTTTAGAGCCATAACTCAGTTGCAAAAAACCTTAAAGATTCCCTCCACTCAAAAATATGTTTGAATGTGTTTATGTCCTCCAAAATGTCTGAACTTGACAGTACTGTACGTTTGTTACCAGAAAGGTGTTTTCACCAAGTGTCTACTGAAGGGGAAGATTTTTGTTCACTTCCCTAAAATCTGAGATTCAAATGCAGCCCAGGCAAGCCAGATTTAGTATGTAACAAATTCAAAAGCCAATCACTGTAATGCAGGCAAAGAGAAGCACAGAGCAGGCCAGTGCTGAGATTTAAGGTTAGCATTAGCTGTGTCAGCCACTGCCAGTTACACACTAATAACATAAACAAATAAAAGATGCTAACTATACTTACCATTATGAAATATCTGTAGTAAATTGCTGATTTTAGTTCACAACAGACTCCTCATCTGAGTCTGGGTCTGACTGAGGCTCAAACATGGCTGTATCACTCTGTTTCCTGGAATCCTAGCCATCATCACGTGCACTGCTACCTTACTTGTCACCCTAGCACAAGCAGCGATGGTGGGCAGAGCACGAGGCCCGATCCAGATTTTCTCCTTGAGGGAGGAAGAGTAGATGTGCATCCAGGCCTTTTTAAAAACTTTTTATGCAGGAAAACCATGTTAAATAAAATATTAATCATAGCTGAGTGTTTTTTACATACTTTCAAATCTATAGGGAAAGGAACTTTAAAACTACAGAATGACTAAGGTATTGTTTCTCTCTTTGTCAAACTTGCAACCTTTCCTAATAATGTGCTTTTGCGTTGTTATAGCTTAACTACTTTACATGTAAAACATTTGTCATGTGCACAGTGTACTTAAAATCCTGACAGTGCTGTATGTGGTGATCTTTGGAAACTTTGACAATGGAGGCTTGAGGCGTGACACATTTTTAATACAAAAAAGTATCCAACATCACATTATTACTTTTAAGCACTTGAGCTTCGTCAGTATGGCTTTAGGTATCTTCCTGATGTAGGCCTAAGATCAAGGTTTTGGGTTTATTCTACAACCATTCTGACCCTCATCATTACATTGTGAACAATTAAAAAAACACAGTCAGACTCCTTGTGTGTGTACATATACTTGGCCAATAAAGACGGCTTTGTTTGCACATAAAGTTTGAGTTTTAGTGTGAAGTTTGTCTGAAAGGTTTTGTTTAATTGATCAGTATTGTCTATATGAAGCCTGACTGTTATTGTAACCCATAATTGTGGGTACCCCAGCTGTCATTGTGCTCTGTTGAAACACTGGAATGTTTTCCTATCCCCACAGTGTTGCATGTGAGTGAACTGTGGAGAGGCACAAAGAAGTGGCAGCTAACAGTTTCAATGAAGTTATCCACATTGACAGCAAGAGAGCGCAGGAAACTCCGTTCTAGCCTGTTACTCGTATCCCACTCGTGGCCAAGGACAATTGAAAACCTCTGACAATTACTAAGGCCCTTATTGATGCAGACTACACTAAACAGTACAAGAATATAGTTTGTAGAACAGTATCTAGGCCTACTTGAGACTGAATTGGTCTTAGTGTAACGCGTGTTAAAGCAAAATACCACATTATGGCTCACTGAGTGCTGCTGAATCATGGTGGTTGGTTAGTTTCTCACAGGCTAGCTTGTCACTGTGGTTGCTGAGGGTTTAGGCAGACGATTAAAATGTAGATGACTGTAAGTCATGAATTATCGTGAACAGATGAGGCCTTCTATCTTAGGAGACTGGAGGTAAAAATATAAACTAAGGATTTGTAGGAGGGAGGACTGCACACCAATACTGGAGAGGTGCAGGCTGTTGATAAACACAGGTTGTGAGAGAAGGTAGTCGCACTCGATGTGAAAGGTAATATTCTTTATTTTACCAACTTAAAAATAAAGAATATTGTCTTTTGCATTGAGGCTAAGAGTATGCCCCTACTTTTTCTAACTAAAATGTAAACTAAACCAGAATTTAGTTTGTTTAAACATTGATTTAATTCTAATGTGATTGCTTGGTGTGGATTCTCAGTGGCTTTTCTGTAGTTACAGTGAGGGGATATGAGCAGAGCAGTCCAGTGTTGGGCAGAACAACTGATTGAAATTTTATTGAAATTGCGATTTGGCTCAACATTTGTTGAGGCAAAATGTGTGTCCAAATACCATTTTAAAATAAATATTGTTGTGCTGCAGAGTCTTGGTTTGGTGCAGTTCTCAGTGAAAATGACCCCATAATTATTTTTGCATGTTTTTCAATGAAAAGGACAGTAATGATGTAAAATCATCATTCTTTCTTATATCACAAATAATATCACAATTGCAATTTCATTCAAACTAATCACAATTAGATATTTTACCAAACTCATTCAGGCCTAAACCAGTGATTCACAGGTGAAAAGTATTTTCATCACATTCACGTCCTCTAATATTGACAGTTTACCTCTTTGTTAGATAGTTTGCAGTTCACAATTCATCTAAAAATTATGGATACACTGCCAGTCTTTTAGATAGAATTTTAGGATAATGATGTGTTTGGGCATCAAACATCTGCCTCAGTGCTTCCCTCGCTTGTGTAGTGATAGTTTTCAACCTGAAGATGTCGCTCTAAATTGGTCTATCTGATTATAAAACTGTGTTCACTAAGTTCATGATCTCTTTTTAAAATTTCAGATCGATTCTCCTTGAATGTGTCAGCCAAGGCAGCCAGTGTTTATAAATTGTCACTGTGGCGTCATGATTAGAAAAGGGGGATCATCTTGAACAAAGAAAGTTACGATATACTTGCTTGTATGGAAACGATCAGATAAACAGTCTGTAGCCATTATTGATGTGGCAGTTTTTAACCAAGAGTGACACACAATATAAGTAGAGGACAACATGTTATATAACAAATGGTGTCAGTGATAATTGTACCCTTACTCCAGGAGAGCGCTGAATCCTGTAAACACTGGGCTTTAGAAATGAGCTGTTCACTGACCTGTGCTGTCTGATCAACAAACTAGTGCGGACCACCTCAGGACATTATTGTGAGTCACTGAGAGATATTAGAAAGGCCCTGAGACTGACCAATTAGACTTCTAGTGACTTATTGGTGTCCACATTCTGAATTTTGCTCCTGAATGTAAAACACTTTCCATGTGTGTATGTGTGTTTGATGTACATTTGTGTGAGGGAGACGGAGACTGGCTCACTGGCTACATGAGTGACTTTGCATTAATGCCAGTGAGAATGAGTCACTGCCTGCGTCAGCTGAGCTAACATTGTTTTGGCCTTCAGGGACTGTAGAGCTCCAGATTCCACACTCATCCTCAGGAGGCTGTGTTTTCAAATGTTTGTGGACATGTATGTTGTATTTGTAGTAGCGTGGGCTTTGCTTGCATCACAGTTTTACATTTCAGCTGTTTCATGATCACAGTAAACAGTCTTCTACAAAGCAGAAACAGGGGCACGGCTTGAATTGAGATTTAAAGGAGGAGTCGTTATTTTTAGCAGGAGTCACAGATTCATCCCCTCAATTTTTCATTTTCAGATCACATGTTCTGCTCAGTGGAAAATGTCATTTCTGAACCATGTAACACCAATGTGTGTCTCTGTGTGTGTGTGTAGATACTGAAGCAGGAGTGGCCCAAACACTGGCCCACCTTCATCAGTGACATCGTGGGGGCAAGTCGTACCAGCGAGAGCCTTTGTCAGAACAACATGGTCATTCTCAAGCTGCTCAGTGAGGAGGTCTTTGACTTCTCCAGTGGCCAGATGACCCAGGTCAAAGCCAAGCACCTAAAAGACAGGTCAGCATGCTGCATCATAACCTTCTGGAAGCACAATCATGTGTAACTGTTGTAACAGACCAGGAATTATGGCAATGCTAGTAGGGATGGGTACCATTTATTGAGGATATATCACAATACTCTAATCATTACAACTTGCCATAATTTGGTGCCAAAAATAAAGACATGACATGAAAACTTGTGAAAAGATTCAACAATATTTTTTTTGCACAGTTAACAAATTCAATTTTTTTCCTGAGCTATTGCATTTGGCTGCATTTTCATTAAATTTAGTAAATCGAATCCACTCTTTTGAACGTTTTGCCCCATCAGCTGTTATGTAACATTACAAAAATAATGATAGCCGTGTCATTTGCCCTGGAGCTTTTCGATACTTTGGTACTGACCTGTCAGGAACCAGCACGGGTTTAGTACCGTTTCTCAATACGCAGGGGGAAAAAAACTACATTTTGGTTTATGTAAGTTATATAATTATTCCAGTTGACCAACAAGCCTACAGAGGGAGTGTTTCTAAGTGGAAAAGATAGACTTTGTGTGGAAAATCACATTACAGTTAAGACTTTAAGACTTGCTATGTAAAGCTACTAAAGGAACTTTAATATTGTGTTGATTTTCGGAGGCACCTGTGCACACGAGGTAGTGTTTCCACCTCCACAGGCCGAGGTACTGCTCACTATAACTTTGCTTGGAAAAACTAAAATGTAGGCTGTGCGTGCCTAAATAATCTCATCTGATTTCACTGAGAATACAGCCTGGTGGCGGACATGAAGAATAACTATATAGAAATAGCCAGTCTTCTTGCTGATGGTCTTGTTTGCTTATATAGGTCATACAGAGGCATCAGTATTAAATTGAGACTGTTTCATAACCAAATAAAAACTCCTCGTAGATGCTTTTAATTAAAGCATTTATTAAGTATTTGTCTGTCACTGATCCCACAAAGTTTTGCCAAACTTTGGAGTCCGCTTTATCCCAGCACTTTTAGAGCATCATAAAATTTTATCTCAGCCTGTAGGCATTTGAAAATATTGCAGCATTAATTCAGTGATGTAATGCTGTGATCTGTATCTAACAGACTTGCAGACAAACTTCCTCTGCCGTGCACTAGACATTTTCCTGTTGCTGTTGACATTTTATTACCATAAAACTACATGTGATAAGTCGGTCATTATTGTTATAAGAGTGATGCAATTGATTTGCAAGTTCAGTGGGCCTCGTTCACCAACTGTTCTTCTTCTTCTTCTTCTTAACTTCTTAAATACTAGGTATTAGCATTATCAGATTTTTTTTGTACTTTATTGCTTTCATTGATATTTTTATTATGATACATATGCATTTTATGAATGTGAACTCAGGGCACTGCTGTAAAATAGCTTCGCACTCAATCAATTTTCCCTGAATAAACATTGGTCGTAATTGCCTTACTTTGAATTTAACCACTTTATTTATCAAGGCTCAATTTCTCCACTCTGTTTCTTTTGTTGTCACAGTCAGTGGTGCAACTGAACAATACACCTATGATATTATTGGTTGTCTCCCATTATCAAGCAATATGACAGGCTGTTTATGAGCCAGGATGTATTTCTTATATGTTTTCATGGTGGTTTGCTTTTAATGCCTTTAAATGAAACTACTGAACGTTCATCAAACAGTTTTCTTACTGCTATTGCTTTCACTTCCAGTATTTGATTCATCAGTCAAGAATATTCTTTCCTGTTTTGATACAGAAGTATCAGATTTCTCCGCAGTGTTTTATTGCACAGGCAAAGATACCAGAAGCCCAAATTCAGACAGGAAACATCCCAGTTAATCTGTGGTTGTTTCAACCATCAACTAGAAAGCAAATTGATCAGACGAAATGCCTCAGGATCTGTCAGGTTTAGCTCAGCAGATGACCATGATTGATCAGTCAAATTGTATGTAGGCATTTGTTTACATAAAGTTAATTTGAACCTTTGCAGTTTAATTTCATTATGATCTTTTGAAAAATTGATTATTATTAAAATATCAGTGTCAAAATGTGTTTGATGCATACAGTAAGTTGCATAATGTGTCTGTTTTTCTTTCAGCATGTGCAATGAATTCTCCCAGATATTCCAGCTCTGCCAGTTTGTCATGGTATGTAATTTCTTACTCTTTTTAGCAATGTTGTACAATCTTCATGGTCAGTTCCCACCAGTCTGTGTCCTTTTAACTGTTTGATGTCTTGCTGGTTGCACCTTAGGAAAATTCCCAGAATGCCCCACTGGTCCATGCCACTCTGGAGACCCTCCTACGTTTTCTCAACTGGATTCCTCTGGGATACATCTTTGAAACCAAACTGATCAGCACATTGGTGTATAAGGTGTGTACATGGATGTGCACAATGACTCTTGACTGAACCAGAATGATTTGTTTGCTAAACAAATCCCACAGCATGGATTTGTCAGCAGTGCTGAAGTCAGACATATAAAAAGCAAGCTTAAAAAAATACTTACTTAATTGCTACTGTCACTCACACAAATTGTTAACCACAATAGTCTTTAACTAAACATCTGTTTCAACTGTTTTCAGTTCTTGAACGTGCCCATGTTTCGCAATGTGACACTGAAGTGCCTCACAGAGATTGCTGGTGTGAGCGTCAGCCAGTATGAGGAGCAGTTTGTCACACTCTTCACCCTGACCATGTGTCAACTTAAACAGGTGGGTTGACAATACGCTCAGATAAGACGATGCTCAGATTCACATCTTGTCGTAAACATGCTAATGGGAATTTCAATCCGATCCTTTTCTGGGTAGATGTTGCCTCTGAACACCAACATTCGTCTGGCCTACGCCAACGGGAAAGATGACGAGCAGAACTTTATCCAGAACCTCAGTCTGTTCCTCTGTACTTTCCTTAAAGAGCACGGGCAGCTCATCGAGAAGCGGCTCAACCTCAGAGAAACATTAATGGAGGTGAGAGAGAACAGTCCAGTGCAGTCGTATAATGACTTGTCTGGGCAGAGGCTGCACATGAGAAAACGTTGCAGAATAAACAAGTCTCATGTAGATCATCCATGGTCCAATTGGTCCCTTGGCTTTCTTTCAGGCCCTCCACTACATGCTGTTGGTGTCAGAAGTGGAGGAGACTGAGATCTTCAAAATTTGTCTGGAGTATTGGAACCATTTGGCTGCTGAGCTCTACAGAGAAAGTCCCTTCTCTACGTCCACGTCCCCTCTGCTCTCTGGCAACCAGCACTTTGACGTACCACCACGCAGACAGCTCTATCTTCCTGTGCTCTCCAAGGTACCAAACAGTGTCTTACATTTAGCTTGAAATGGAAATATATATGTATGTATAGCCCTAATTAAGTGCTTTTGAGAATAGATATAGCATCACAACACATAATACGATACTCAAGTGTACTGATATTTTCTTACAGCCTCTAGTTGCTGCTCATTGCTTAGCTTCCGTGTCATTTCCTGAGGGAGATGTCGATTAAAAACATGTCAAACATGCAATCAAAACATGCCACGCCTGGTCTAATGGTTCAAGCAGCTGATGTGCTGATATTTTTAGGGTTAGGTTTTCTAATAGTTATAAACTTTATTTATTTTCACACAGATTTTTGTGGATACCTAATGAGACACTCAAATTTGATATTGTATTTTTATGATTTTTTCATTTTCAATTCCAAATTCCCATAGGCATTTACTACTTCACTGAAGAATTAGTAAGAATTAAAACATCTATAGCCTTCACTGGCATTGTCCCTTTTCCCACTTGACGGCACACACATTGATTTAATGTGATGCATTTAGATAAATTAATGCTAAAGTTAAGAGTGTCAACAATATGGCCATGACCTGAAAAACTCAACATCAAATATTTGTACTGTTGTAGTTGAATTTATCTATGTACATTTCTTACTGTCAAGTTCGTGATGGCACAGCAGTGACGTGTTTAAGGGTGTTTCAGTTTATGGAACCTGCAGGGTCTTAGCTCGCAGTCATATTAGAATCAGTTGGCACTGGTGAAGCAACAGGTGGCTGTTAAACTGCTGCCAGAAGAGTTCCTCGTTACAGTGTTACTGAAAATCAGCAGCTAGTAAAGCAAAGTAACATCTGTTTGTTTGTTTTTTTGTCTTTGTGATGATATTTTGCATTTCATATTGTGTGTGTGTGTGTCTCTTGCCATGAGACAGGCATTACATTGTATATTATCCTATAGCATACATACATAATGCACGCTGGTATGAGTGTGGGTGTGTGAGCGGAGAGGCTGCTCTGTGGTGTGTGTGTGTGTGTGCTGACAAGTGTTTATCTCTCCTGACAGGTGCGTCTACTGATGGTTAGTCGGATGGCCAAGCCGGAGGAGGTGTTGGTGGTGGAGAATGACCAGGGAGAGGTGGTCAGAGAGTTCATGAAGGACACCGATTCCATCAACCTCTACAAAAACATGAGGGAAACCCTCGGTATGATTGAGTAATGAGAGCATCTAAATAGGCATCTACTGCCATTACCTCACTTTACTTTTTCTTAGCCATGACCTCAGAGAGTGATGTGATTTCTGTATGGTTTCTAATTTATACATCCATCCAGTAGCTTTTTCATTCATTATTTTTTCAGTCTCACTGATTAGTACCTCAAAAATTGTTTTTTTTATATATGAGGTCAGAATTACCGTAATATTTTAATATTGTAGCACTCAGTGGTTGGCACAGCCAGCTGCCTGGAGTTTTTCTCTGCAGTGTTTGCATGTTCAGTTTTCAAAGACATGCAGATTGGATTTAATGGAAACTCATTAGTCAGGGTGTATGCTGGGATAGTCTCCCTTGACCCTTAACTGCTTATCAGTTGAGAAAATGGATTGATGTGGTGGAAGCTTTGATTTTAAACTTAATACTTTTTACTGCTTATAACACTGACTAATAATTAAAATAGAATAAATTAATCATACTGACTCCAGGACCATAAAATAAAAGCTGGAAAGCACCAACCGCTGGTAAAAGTGTGTTTTGATGGATATATACATCACCACACTGGCAAAACATCTCATTTGATTGTTACGTACACTTTTTTCCCCATGTTCATATGGTCGAAAGTTTGGAAAATGCTTCATTTTAACCATTATTATTTACTCTTTAAAAGTTTTGATTTTGTCCTTGTTCACAACTACATAGAGATGTGCTTTTGGCTTCAAGTGTACCATACTTTGTACACATGTTGATGACTCTGTGTTCTGTCATCCTTCAGTGTACCTGACTCACTTGGACTATGCAGACACAGAACGCATCATGACAGAGAAGCTTCATAACCAGGTGAACGGCACCGAATGGTCCTGGAAGAACCTCAACACATTGTGCTGGGCCATCGGGTCCATCAGTGGGGCCATGCACGAGGAGGACGAGAAAAGGTTCCTGGTCACTGTCATCAAGGTATGAAGAAGCACTGAACCTGTGGTCGACTTGGATGTTTTAGTGCTTTAAATGACTCAAGAGCTACGAGCTGAGGCTATATATACTGTACATCTGTAAAAAGTTAAATTACTCACACTGACCCTGTGTCTGTCTGTGTCTTAGGATTTGCTGGGTCTGTGCGAGCAGAAGAGAGGAAAGGACAACAAGGCCATCATCGCTTCCAACATCATGTATATTGTCGGCCAATATCCACGATTTCTCAGAGCCCACTGGAAGTTCCTTAAAACTGTGGTCAACAAACTCTTTGAGTTCATGCACGGTGAGAGATGAGGTTTTTCATCTCAACATTCATTGTTATGCATTGGTTTGAAAATGTTGAATCTATCAATATCATATTTTGAAAT
>JAJHUR010127888.1:509-15863 GCA_027495735.1 Lutjanus campechanus
ATGAACTATCGTTCAGTGAACGCGTTCAGGCACAACACTGGTTGGAAATATTGGCCATTGAAGCCTCTGTACTAATCTGGCACAAACCCTATCAAACCAGGTTTCATTTATTGTGTTTAAAATAAGCCTTTAATCAGTTCCACCAAGACCAAGATGTGTTCATTAACACAAAAGTCATTCCTGATAAGCTGGCTTAGCCCCATAAAAATCAGCAAACACCGTCAAATTCTGATAAAAACAAGACATTATTTAAATGCAGTGCTAATGCTGAAAAGGGATCATACAAATACAAAAACCTCTGGGTTTGTGTGCTTGGTTTGGCTAAAAATGGAACATACTGTTGCAAATACACCCCCCCTTCCTTCACTATCACCAAGGCCCCTATAGGTAATTGTCTATACTGCCTGGGTGAAAAATGACCCGAGGAAAAATCAATGCATATCCATTTAGACATCGGGCGTGGGTGTATTCTAATGGAACAGAACAACAAAGATTACACCACCAATATGAATGTCATTTCTCATTTCCTTCTGTATTACGTAATCTGCTCATTCAACCATGTTTTTTAATCAAAGACAGATAAGTATGTCCAATTCCATGTAGTAGCAGCTTAATGTATTCATACAGCATTGTACTATGTATTAAGCAGTATATCATAATAAAATGCAGTACTTTTCTGGTCCCTGTTGCTTGCCATGTGTGCCTTTGGGCAGTCCACTACACACATAAGTTGGATTGTATTTTGATGCAATGATATAAAAATCCTTCTGCCTTCTATAAAACTAAATCAGCTGAGATTTATATGCGGTATAAATAAATCTTGAAAGGTTTCTGATGAGTGAGGCCTTCATAAAAATAATCCGTATGCCCCAGAGGAGAATTCTGACCCCAATAAGTCGATATTGTGGCAAATAAAACGAGTTCAGTGCTGATGACCATTATTTTTTCATATACATAAGAAAAAAATACCTTCATTTCACACACAGAGAGAAAAATGCACAGTGCTAAAAGTGGTATCCAGCACATACAATATATATGAATCTCAATTCAATAGTAGGAGTATTTTCTTTTCGTAACTCTCTGGTGCTTTCTGTGCAAGTAGGCTGCTTGATCAGAGGCCAACAGAGGCAATTGTAACCATTATCTCAAATCACTCATTTAGAAAAAAAACTAAGCTGTGAAGAATAAGCATTAGGCATTCACAGCTCTATATGGCACATCTTCAGCATGAGGGAATTAACTCTTCATCTGAGCCATAAAAACACACTCCACACTGAATATCACTTTTAAATCCCCCTATCCCATAAAGAGACTTCATACCCAGCTGCCCTCATTACCACTGCTGCTTATTGCAAACACTTTTTTTCTCTCCTCTGTGATCACAACCAGATACACCAAGATGAAGACGGCCACGAACATTTACATCTTCAATTTGGCTCTCGCCGACGCCCTGGCCACCAGCACGCTTCCCTTCCAGAGCGCCAAGTACCTCATGAACACCTGGCCGTTCGGGGAGGTCCTGTGCAAGCTCATCATCGCCATCGACTACTACAACATGTTCACGAGCATCTTCACCCTCACCATGATGAGCGTGGATCGCTACATCGCAGTGTGCCACCCCGTCAGGGCGCTGGAGTTTCGGACGCCGGTCAAGGCTAAGTTGATCAACGTGCTCATCTGGGTTCTGTCATCTGCGATTGGGGTGCCCATCATGATCATGGCTGTGACCAAAGTGACAGATAGTGGTGAGATAGTGCTTCCTTCCACTGTTTTATTTTTCATTATGAACGCAAGTGTAATTTAGAACAAGTATCAGCTATTTTCAGATTTTGCCAAAGAACTGACAGTGCACAGTAGAAAAGACCTCCATTATGCTTTGATCTGCATAATTAGCATTTACTAGGCCAAGCTTCTGGTCCTTAAGACCTTCAGAGCTTACATGGAAAAGAAGGCAAAAGCAAGAGAAATGGCTATTATGAATCCAGTCCCACCCATTACCTCAAATGATCCATTGTGGATTCTCAGAGTAAGTGGAGAAGTCTTTGAAAAATGTAGACCACTCAATCCAAACATCCAAAAAGGGAATACCCCGATTATCACTGGGTTTCAAGGGTAACTGTTCTGTACGTTTTCGACTCACTCAGAATTGCATAATGTTCCAGATGTCTTTTTTTGTGTGTCTGAGTAAGTTTTAAGACATTTTGACTGATAAATCAATCAATGTGTCTTTTCACATGGCACCTAGTCTGGGGCTAAATTGATTCTTAGAACAGTTTTAGCCTCAGGCTAAGAAAGCTTTCACACAGCACAACCCTGGCACATTCCAAAGTTGGTTAAACCCAGTTTAGCCTAGGGTTTGGAGGCACTGCTTCAGAGCAAGGTTAGCCCCAAGTTTGTGGAGTTATCCTCTGATGTGTGACTACACTACTACAGCCTTTTGTTCTGTGTTGATTTTCACACTAACACTATCAAATGTTCCAACAGACATCTAACCCAGGGCTTGTAGAAGTTCAGTGTGAATCGTATAGCCTGGGCTTAGGTTAACCACCTTTACCCCTGGGCTAAGAATATGTGAAAAGCCCTTGAGTCTTTGGGATTAAGTCATAGCTCAAATTACAACACTGAAGAAGTAAAGTGTCTTTCTAATGAATCTCTGGAAGTAGAGAAAATATACTCTGAAAATCCAGCCCAGTATTTCTCGGAATTCTGCTCATATTGGGAAAATCTGTAACACATGATTTATGTCCAGTGCCAGCATTCAATGCCAATGTAAATTAGTGTGCCCTTTATGTAGCCAAGTAACCCTAGTTCACAAATATAGACTCATTCATTAGAGGTGTGATAGGCTGCCATTCCTTGTAAATGGCACCACTGAATAACATCCTTGCCCTGCCCAGTGTTATTCACAACTCAGAAGTTGTCCAATGGCGTGACATTGAGAAGCTGAAATAGGTGCTAGACATGTGGGTGCAACAACCTGGAGATGACTAATCACACTTGTTTTGTTTTCCTGAGGAAACAGAAGCAGAACTGTTTTCTACTGCAACTCAACTATGCAGAAATACTTTCAATAAAATGATGGAGAAGTGAATTGCTGTGGTGCACTCACCTAAAAATCATCTTACAGTAATGGGCTACCAGATCTTCTTGTGGAAAAACATCATTTGAGAAATGAACTACTTCACTGTGCTTCAGTTTAGTTGCAACATGAGAAAATAACTTTCCACTCAGAGGAGGATGGGTGAAGATCTTCAGTTCACAAAACAATCCTGGAGTTTCAGCAGAAAACAGGGTTGCAGCCAATGGCAGTGAATGGAGACCACGGATAAAATGTAAAAGAAAGAACACAAAACAAATACAAAATGTCTCCATCCTGCTCGTGTGGTGTAATCCAAGTGTCCGTGAGCCACAACATTAAAATTTAACCAGAAAAGACGCCATTTACACCATGTTTTTAGCCGAAATGTCAACTGTAGCCTCCCAGGTAGCATGTAAACATGGCGTCGATGTATCGCAAGACTTCATATATCTCGCAAGATGGATCACGAGACTTTGTATATCTCTTAATTACGGTGGCAGGGAGGTGCAAACCAACATTACAAAACGTGAAACACTTTTACAAAGCTTGAGACAAATTGACATTTTGGAAAACATTTTTACATATCATAAAACAAAATTACATTACCATAACACATTTACAAGTTCCAAAACAAATTTACATTTCAGAAAACAAATTATCAAGACGCGAAACACTCTTACAAACGCCAAAACAAATTTACAAGTGGCGAAACAAATTTACAAATACATTCAAACCGGAAAGGGAATCTCCTAAATTCGGGGTTGACCAACACAAATGGTAGGAAAATAACTGTAAATCAAAAAGTCCATGCCCTAAGTACTGTGTTGTGTTGTAAAATCTACCCATTTATCTTGTACTCTTCCTATGACTCCTTGTTTGCAATTATTTTGTGTATTTTGACAGTATGATCTGCGTTAGATTGCTCGCGATACACTGACGCCATGTTCACATGCTACCTGGGAGGCTATAGTTAGGGTTAGGGTTAGGATATTTCGGCTAAAAACATGGTGTAACCTTTAACCTTTTGTGGTTAAATTTTAATGTCACAGCTCACGGACACTTGGATTACACCACACAAGCAGGATGGAGACATTTTGTGTTCATTTTGTGTTCTTTTTTTTTACATTTGGTCTCCATTCACTGCCATTGGCTGCAACCTTGTTTTCTGCTGAAACTCCAGGATTGTTTTGTGAACTGAAGATCTTCACCCATCCTCACATCGGCATAGGGGTGAGTACATACAGACTATCATTCTGGGGTGAAATATCACTTTAATGCTAAACATGCTCACAGGTTTCAAGCATGTGAGAGACAAGAGAGGTTGTACAAGGGGGCCTGTACAGGGTACAAGGGTGAGGAGTCAGGCTGGTCGATGAGCGTGTACTGCAGTCAAGTTTCATGTCCCACCACAGACTTGCAATTAGTGTTCATTTTCTTATAGCCTAACAATTATTTAGTTGCCGAACACTGAAGGTTCTCCAGGCATACTCCATCTAAAGAGTTTTTTTTCCAGTATTACCCAGTCCTAACCATAACTCAACCATAGCTTATTTGCCAAAATCAGTTTCACCCTTTCTGTGATGCCAGGTGTCAGCATGCCTTGGTTCCCGCCTTTGCCTGCCGTCCAGTACAAAGCACCCGACCCCAGTGTCAATCCATGCAGGTGGTGGGTCCACAAGGCAGTGGCTCCATGTCATTCTTTTGGGTCGGAGTCCCATGGGTCAAGGCCCAGCCAGCAAACACTCACCAGCGAGCTCCCCTTGCAATCTGTCCTCAGGAGAGGGTCCTGGTGAAAAGGAAGCTGAAATGGAAGGCAGATCTCTGAATTTACCAGTCAATTTACATTCCAGCCCTCATTTATGGTCATGAGCTTTGGGTAATGCCTAAAAGAATGAGATCACAGATACAAGCAGCTGAAACGAGTTTCCTATCTCTGGGTTCAGCCTTAGAGATAGGGTGAAAAGCTCAGACATCCAGAGGGATCTGGGAGTAGAGCTGCTGCTGAGAGTGTCTGGACATTTGATTTTTATGTCTCTTGGGCGCCTTCTTTCAGAGGTTTTCACATCCAACTTGGAGAACGCCCTGGGGTAGGCCCAGAACTTGCTGGAGGGATTACATATCCCATGTGGCCTGGGAACACAGTGGAATCCCCTAGGAGGAGCTGGAAAGTGTTGCTGGGCAAAGGGACTTCTGGAATACCCTGCTCAGCTGGCTGCCAACACCACTCGACCCTGGATAAATGAAAGAATTGGACTGATGGATGGATGGAGTTTTATCCTTTCTTTTAATCAAACCATGAATGCATGTCATGGATATTGTAGAAATCTTGGTAACAGAGTTGGACACATTGCTACAGACAACAGGCTGTACACACAGAGAATATATTCTTGAGAGTCTTTAATTTGCACAGCAGCAACAAGAGTAGCCTTTTGGGGTTGAAGCGTGAACTGCGAGTACAGATTTTTCTCTGTAGCTTTGGCTGTAAAGCCACAAACCTGTATCATAATAGTTACATAACCATACACTAACCTTTCTAATTCTACCTGCCCTCTTTCCAGGTAAAACCATGTGCATGCTGAAGTTCCCTGACCCTGACTGGTACTGGGACACTGTGACAAAGATCTGCGTCTTCATCTTTGCTTTTGTGGTTCCTGTGATGGTCATCACCATATGTTACGGCCTGATGATCCTGCGTCTTAGGAGCGTCCGTCTGCTCTCAGGCTCCAAGGAGAAAGACCGCAACATGCGCCGCATCACCCGCATGGTCCTGGTGGTGGTGGCAGCTTTCATCATCTGCTGGACCCCCATCCACATCTTCATCATCGTGAAAACCATGGTGGAGATTGACAGCAGGAACCCTTTCGTGATAGCCAGCTGGCACCTGTGCATCGCCCTGGGCTACACCAACAGCAGCCTCAACCCTGTCCTCTACGCATTTTTGGATGAAAATTTTAAGCGATGCTTCAGGGATTTCTGCCTTCCCTGTCGGACCCGTGTGGAGCAGCATAGTCTGACCAGGGGCCGCAACACCACCAGGGAGCCGGTGTCCGTGTGCGCTCCAACAGAAGTGGGGAAGAAGCCGGCATGACTAGGCATGGACTGGGTCCCCCACAGCTCTCGCTCCAGGAGGATCCAGCAGGACCTGCAATCAGAGGTTACTCAGATCTCAACAACAGAGTTTTAAGAGATGTGCATGAGAAAGAGCAAGTCTCAAAGAATTGAGTCATGCCTCTGATTCTGTCCAATTTGGCTGACATACCGGACATTCAAAGGAATAGCTAAAGATAATGGAAAATAAGTTTCATTCTGATCTTACTTTTCTATTAAAGGTCTTATAACAAAGTGGAGTCTTTTTTTCTCAAAGGAAATATGATGCCTTACAAAGGCACTGACAGGACATGGGGTGATAGCCCAAAGAGTTTATCCAAATGTTAAGGCAAGATTATGAAACATCCCCAGCTCATGAGCTGTCCGCCCAAAGGATCAGAATACAAGAGTATAAGACTTTCAGATGATGCAAAAAGAACAAAGAAACACCTACAGGTTTTTACCTTGTCAAGAAGAATGCACCATTAAGACAAAATCCTTTTAACAAAATAGACTCGCTGTCAGGGTAAAAAGTGTGCAACAAAAGGCAGAAGTGTGAAACAATGAACTTTTCAAATCAAACTCTGAAACTTCTTTTCCGGAAACACTTTTCCTGTACATTCAAAGGAACAAGGTTTTGATGATAAAGAGAAGAAGCAGAAAGCAACAAAACGTTTTCATCTGTATCTTTAACATGAACACAAAACAAATGAGCCTTATAGAGCAGAACCACACAAGTAATAGCCACCGACAGCTGGATGATGAATTACAGCATAGTTTGCTGCAAACAAAGTCAACCACTCTCTACAGCACATGGAGAAGAAGGGAAATCTTGCTTGGTATGTTGTGTGATTCAGCCAACCTTTTATTTTTTAACAACAAAAAGAGACACTTTTTGTTTTTTCCCTTTATGCTCTGCCTCTATTAAGTGTTCTGAAAGAGAAATTTGGGTCTCAATGTTCCACAGATTTGAAAATGCGTGTCATAAAGGGCATGAAGTCATATTAAGCTTAGTTTGTGGGCTCTCATGCTCAGATGGAAAAATCCAGAATGACATCAAACCACTGGAGCTTGGATTTCTATGGATGTTTTTTTTTTCTGCTCACCTACTTGACTTTCATGGGTGGTGTCGAGCCCGCAGTGAGCCTCTGAGCAGAATCACTAAAGAATGATAAACCTGCCACTGAAGAACACTGCTGGCAGCCACAATTCACACCGTATTCATTGTTTAAAGCAAATGTAAAGTCAAGGGCCGCCCCGACACTCAAGCTGAGAGCAGCTTCATCACAGCGTGGATAGAGACGCCTGTCCTGATGTCAACAAACAAACCGCTTCAAGGAGATTATTGATCTGCATTTTAAATGAGCAAAAAGCCTGCCATCTGTCACATCGAATATCTGTACCACATTTAAGACGTGCTGAGTGGCATAAACCAGAATAGCTATTTATTCTGGGTTATTTACTCCATCTTTAATCAAATGGGAGACATCAATCAGTGGATGCCATGACATTAATGACCATTTCCACTTTGCATGACTAATGAGGTATCTCAGAGGTAATAATGCAGAGTTTATGGGGATTTGCTGTCATGTGGAAATAGTTTGAGGACTAAATATGTTTTGACATGCAAACATGTCAACATACGCCACAGTTTTGATTAATGTTGAAATGTTAAAGCTACTACAAGGAGTTTCAACGGGGTATGAAACATTTTATTACTAATGCCTCTATATGACCTACATAAGCAAACAAGACCATCCGAGAAGGTTGGTATTCATTCTTGAGAATTGGGACAAAACAGTATTTTGAGGTGTTTTTGATTTTCACTACTGTTATGCTGGGAAAATAATATTTTATAAGTTTAAACACTTGGATATTAAACCTTGTAATGGGCACACCTAATAAAATTACATTTGACAGAGTTGACAAAAGTTACATTTTTTCATTTCACAGCATAGTCGTAGTGAGCAGCCATTTTATTTTTTAAGTTCTCTTTATGCTAATCAAAATACACATTTTGAAAACATAATTCTTATTTAGCTTTGATTTAGAAGGGCTACAGAGTTGGCATGTTATGGTTGAGACACATCTGATAGCAAAATTTTTTTATGACTTGATGGAAAAATAGAAAGCTTAACAGTGCTTGAGCAGTATTCCCACCTTTTAAAACCAGGAAGTCAGACAGGGTTCCTCAGGGTATAGCTAACCCTTTTCATGCCTTATTAAATCGGGTTTTTGTAAAAATCTGACAGTTGACAAATCTGGGACAACTTTAAAGATGAACATTTTCATAAAGAATCAGTTACAATAGCATATTTTTATAACCATGTTATTGGCATTTCAGTTTTTTGATTTCGAAGGCATTTAATACGTTTTTAAATTGTTTGAAGTTGTGAATTCTTGTCTGGAACAAGGGTGTTATCTGGCACAGAGGAGGTTTAGAAATAAAAAGAGAAAAAAGAGGGGGAAAAAACACCCACCAAGTCATATCATAAATTATATATATTATATACATATTTAAACCCTCAAAGACTACATTTTTACTGAAAAATTGGAACTAGAATGGGTGTTCTTAATGCCTGCCACAGGTCCGATTCTCCATGAAATCAGATAAAAGGAGCCTGGTTACATTTTCCAAGGCAAAGTTCCAGTTACTAGTACGTTAGCCAATTAGAATCAAATCAAATCAAATCAAATCAAATCAAATCAGTCAATCAATTACAAGAAGAAGGGGCCTCCAAAAAAAAACAAAAAAACATGAAAATTCCTTGTAGTAGCTTTTTGTTAGTTAGCATTTTGACAAATGTGCTAAATGCTAAATGTGGAACAGATGAACTGAACATAAATCAAAGAAGATGAGGGTCCAAGGCTGGAGGGCGTCATGTGTTGTATAGATTATAAAGCCCCTTGAGGCTAATTTGTGATTTATGATATTGGGCAACACATAAATAAAACTGACATGACTTGAAAAATCAAAGGAAAAAAATCGTCGATAAATGTGAATTTGTAGATAATATAAAGCTCTTGCATTTTAACAGATTTGGCTTCAGCCAGAGTTAAAATGACTTTGAGGTGTGCCTGTGATTCTGTACGCTTTCTTTACACCTTACTGGATTGTAATATTTCACCACAACGCTTTTATTCATGTGGTTCAAATGGGGGGAGAAAAAAAAACTAAGAGAAAAGGGAAGACAACAATCCAGCGTGGAAATGGATTTCTGCTCTGTTTACAGATTCAGCAATTTGCTTGTGGGTTGACAGGAGTTACCCACAGAGACGGAGATAGAGACAGTAAATATTGACTATTCTGTGTGTAGTGGGAGTTTGACATTTTGCAGCGTGACACATTCCTGCATATTTTCTTACAGCGACAGTGGTGACTTAAAGTGTACTGTATATACCCGCTTAGCTTCAACCAAGTGCTGCATGTGTCGGGTGTGCAGGATATCTCTCAGCTACCATTACTTTTGCAAATTCAAGATCTATATTGTCAAAAATGTATAGAAATAGTTTTCCTAAAAAGAATGACAAGGGTGTATTATATAATATTTGACAAATCAACAAAAGCTTATTACTTCTAATAAACTGATGGATTAAAAAAAACTGTAACAAACCATGTGCATTCAGGGTATGATCAAAGTTGAAGTGTGTGGGCGCGTGTGCATGATTTTCATTTTCCAGATGGAAAATTAAAAAATGTTTGTATCATTTTTCATCACACTGTATAAGCTGACTTATTCTCACTGGTGATGCTTTTCGTTGTTTTAGAAATTTGTTTCAGTTGTCGTATACAGATAGTTATCACTCAATCTTGAGAACTGGGACAAAACCGTATTTTGAGGGGGGGTTTGAAAAGATTAAACCTTACAACCAGCCAGTATCCTAGTGATAACATTTTTATTAAAATCTAGACGTCAACTCCGTCAGCTGGAAAATCAAGAAGAATGGAGTTGATAAAATGTTACTTTTTTTTTTCATTTCACAGCACAGTCATAGTGAGCAGCCATTTTAGTTTTTAAAGTGTCTCAGACTTCTCTTAATGCTAATCGAAATGCACATTTTTAAACCAGAATTCTTATTTAGCTTTGATTTAGAAGGGCTACAGAGTTGATATGTTACGGTTGAGACACATCTGATAGTAATATTATTTTATGTATTTGCCAAAAAATAGAAGGTTTGCCAGTGCTTGAGTAGTATTTGTGCTTTTTTTAAACTAGGAAGTGTGACAGGGGTCTTTGGAGTATAGCTAACCCTTCTTATGCCTGATTAAAACATGTTTTCGTATAAATCTGACAGAGTTGACAAAAATCTGGGGCACAACTTTGAAAAACATATTTTTAAACAAAGATGATTATAATAGCATGTTTACACCTATGTTATCAGTAGGTATTGCTAGTTTTAGATTTTTAAGGATTTTAACACATTTTTAAATTGTTTGAAGTATAGAAATATTGTCACACATTTCATAAATTACATACATCTGATAGATATAAATCCTTAAAGAATACATTTTGTGTTTACCAAAGTGTTTTTGGTAGGACATGATTTGTCCCAATTCTCAAGAATGGGTGTTATATAAAACATGGTGTCATTGTTGTAATTTTCTCTGCCTGGGCGACTCCAAAATAAACAATCAGTAATATTTTACCACCTCGTCGCACAAAGTGACAATTACAAAGTAACAGAGGTATTCAAGTGGTACTGATCAATGCTGGTCATTCAATGTTGCTCTAATGGCAACAAACATTTCAAGCTTTACAAACCAGCAGTCTGGTCCACACTCCGGGGTATTTTAAGAGGCTACTAAACCCTGCCTACTGGAGCACAGCATGTCCCCCGTGCCCTCTGACCTTCACTATCAATAAACATGGAAGGACAAACAGTAATCGAACAATATGTTTCTCAAATCCCCACCCCCCAACCCCCCAAAATACACACTCTCCCTGGCAGCTCTTTGTCGCAATATTACTCAGTGGAACAGAATGACTGGATTAATTGTATTCATCAAGCAAACAGGCAACACTTCATCAAAAACAATTAATGAGAATCTTTATTGTAATGAGGTTCAGTCACAGAAACTTTCATCAGAGCTTCTCTGCTGTCAGGATATTACTGCTACTTTAGCTGGCAAAATATTCAAAAACTTTTAACGGGAAAAGAAGAACTGAAAGGTAGCTGAACAAATGCTTAAATCCCAAACCACATTTAATTTAATGGCAGTATTACTAATTTGCAACAGCAAATGGAGAAAGATAATGCAGCCCCAGTTCCATTTGTTATTATTGCTGCCATAATTTTACCTCATAGAACATGGGAGCTGCTGGACTACTGCTGCCTCGATTGCTTACTTTCTTTAAACGTTTTTTTTTTTTTTTTATTGTGTGAATTTGGGTGAATCCAAACAAAGTCCTTTACAACACTGCAGTCACACAATAACACAAACCGCCCAATAGAGGCAGTGGTAGACCAGTAACTCTGTTCTGGAGGGTAAAATTACTGCTTTGCCAAAAGAGTCTGGTGGCGTTGGAGATAGCGGTATTTGACTCATTCATTTGACTTGAGCCATGAATTACACATTTGTCAATTTAAAAGGTAAGTTTACAAGTCAAGAAAGTCACAGTTTGTCACAAAACTGTTGAAGTATCAGACTGTGAAGATACATAATTAGAAAGACGACACACCCAGAAGTAGCATAAGCGACGTAATGATTCGTAATGATTGCACGGGGCAGCGAGATTACGGCCGATGATGTATATTGTGTGAGACAACAGATGTAGTTTACTGAGCAGTTTCACATAAAACTAAACTATGAAAAACCTTCAACAAAATGTGGCTTTCTTGACTTGTAGAAATTATGTTTTAAACTGACAAACAACAGATGTAGAATTTGTGTCACAGTTCAAATGGAATCAAAAATTAATTTGTCTCTCACCATAGACAACTGCTCACATTTTTTTGTCTGAAGTTAGGTCCCAGAAGGGGTGTGACTTCACCTCTCTATTCCTTTTTCAATTCGTAGATGCGCTCACTTCAAGTTTAAATATTGTGAATTGTGAATTACAAATTGCAAATTACTGAAGATGTGGTGAGCTTTTAGCCAAGATGAAGGAAGCTATTGTAACTCGTTAGCTGTTTTACACGTTTATTTCACCTCCTCTGGGGAAAAAAAAGGAATAGTTTGCTTTCAGCTATGAGACAGGAGTCAGTGATAAAATTGCGTCTTTTGAGCTTAGTGTCTTGTTTGTGAGCTAAACTAACAAATTAATGAGTTTGCTAACTGATTCTTAGTAAGCTTGTCATCTGGGAGAACTTTATTCTCCCTTTTCAATAACATTTTATTGAACCAAATGGTAACCAATGGAGAACAAAATGCTAGGAGTAGAAAACAGAACAGCAGAGAGATAATAGAGGGAAGCTCTGGAAGCTGCTGTGACTGGACTAGCAGGTTAGCAGTTAGCTCACCAGCTACAGCTGTTTATCCACTGACCCTGTCAATGTAGCCACTGCATTACCAAAACTCTAGAACCAAATATTTTGTAACGACGCGCAGACTAACTGAAGTGTGTCTTGTAAATAACTGAAACTTCCATTTATTAGCTAGAGTTTTTTAACATGACTCAAGTTGTGTTTGGAGATGTAGGCTAATAGTTGGTCACAGATTTAGTTTTTAATGAGAACTACATTTTTGTCAATTAATATTTTCTGACATTAACCACAGATGTGATTTCTGGGAGTAGCAACAATATTTTACTGTATAGCAGTTATTAGTTCTGTTCTATTTTGTTGTTTTCTATCCATCAACTGTAGCTTACTTGGTTCAATTACACTGTATGAAATGTTTTATAAGCTGTTTATGATAGAAGGAAAAGAAACCGTGGGGGAGCTGTGAGCGAACGAAACGCCACAGTCAAAGGCAAAAATTCGCCACTCTTTATGTGGAGGTCCAGCTGGTATTGATGGTAAATGTAGTCAACTAATTCCTCAGCATGATATTGACCAAGAAAGCTAAGCTCTCCTGTTTGCGGAGCTGCAACAGCAGATGCACTGCGCAGTAGCTAATGCTTTGTTAGCAAAAACATGTGCTTCGCTCAAATGGGGTTGTGTTTATGAGATGAGCCCATTTGTATGCCCCCCTCATGTCGTGTTCACGACACTGTGAGCTGGAAGTTTTCATTTAGCTCAGAGTTTAAAATGTTCTATTCAGAACTTCCTGAGTCCTACTTGAACGCAGCAATAGTGTTACTTGGCAAAAAATACTCATCAAGCGTGAGCCCTGGCTACCCAGAGGTGAAGACTCGAAATCCAAGCTGAAATAGTCTGTCGCTCTTCATTAATACCAACGACATCACTGTGACATAATCAGATGTAGGAGGAACATCATATGTTGCAACAGGAGAACTCAGCTTTAATGTAAATGTCATTACCATCCAAATAGAGTAACTGCGAGCTATGAGATTGTGAAATGATGGTATATACTCCTGTAGAAGCCACAGGTCTGTTTGATATCTACCTTGTTTTAAGAAAAACTTATTTTATTTGCGATGTTGTGAAGTACTGCACTACCCACATTCCTTAAGTGCAACAGCAATGTCTTTGACTGTAGAGCTTGCTGTTGCTATGGTAATATTTACAGCACCTGCGAACAGCTAGTTCCACTAGCAGGCTGACTAGTTGGTTAGCATTAGCTAACATGTGTCGTATTAATATTGTCGTTTCCATGACGACAAAATGACAAAAATTAAATTTAAGAAGAAGTGGTGTCATTTGTAATGATTTATGGGATGTGTAGTTCCTGCACTCTCATAATAATTATATACACAATCTTGTACTTTTGCCTTTTTGTCAGTTTTCTAATCTTAGTTTTTGCTCTCAATCACGTGTGTTATGGCCACGATTCATCTTATAGCTGGTGGGCCTGGTTCCAGGAATAAAACTCTTTATATAAATGGATTGAATGAATGGGAAATTCCCTTCCAGAACTAGAGCCGTTCAAAAAGTGGGCGGTCACTGTTTAGCTCTAAATAGCACACACTGAGGAATTTATTGTTTCAACTGACTTCATTTACCATCAACTCTGAATTGATATCCACATGAAATGTGAATTTTCCCTTTAAGGAGGAGCCATATATGCTGGACAGAATCCCTATTGATTGTCAATCGATGCTACTGAAGACTTCATGTTATTGATTGCTCCTTTGATCCCCTCTCCTCACTCTGCTCTCATTTGCTTCTTTTTGTACCTCTGTAATTTACATTATTGTTGTTTACTATTTTGTCATTTTTCTATTTGATATATAACTGCTTAACACTGTAAAGGGAATACTGGAAAGCCTGTGTGAATATAAATAAATGTACATTTGTGTAAGATGCTAATTTGTTGTATAACCCATGATGCAGTACGGTGTGTAAGGCAATTGTGCTGATCATACTTGACACTAAACCAGTTATTTTGCAGTGTTATTACTTTTTAGCTTCTGGTGCATCTGTTGTAGAAAACATTTCTAATGCAGCAGCTGTGTTTCAATTTGCCTTACTCAAATTGTTGGCAAAAATAAAGAAAACTAGAACTGCAAGCAGTTATGAACGGGGGCCAAGCCTCCCCGCGCGACTCAGCCCCCGGCTCTCACCGAGCCCACGGAATGCGAATAAAGCCGATCGTAAATCAGTATCGCCTGCACGCCAACACGCGTGGGCCGCGAGGGCCCGTTCGTCACTGCTTTATTGTAATGGGAAGAGCACTGGAAGTGTGAAAGGCTGTATAGGTTTTCTGTAATAAGCCGCGCCCACTTTGACCAAACATTACTAAACTTCATGGTTGGCCTCGGGAGTGACTCCACATCAGGCTCACCAAATTTCGTGCAAATCTGATAAACTTTCATGTCACTTTTTGTTTCTCTGTTTATAGCGCCCCCTATCATCCAATTAGTGCCAAATTTGGCACAGTACCTCTGGTTGACCTCTGAAACAAAAGATTCGAGTTTGATGTTGATAACTTTGATTTTGACAAAAATATGCAACAGTATGTCTTTTTTAGCTAGCGGAAAAAATTGTTTATTTATAAGTACGGTGTTGTTTCGAGTACCAAAATTCTTTTGATAACTTTTGATCAAGCAAGTCTGGAGATTCTATGGGCAAAGTTTCGCACAGATGGACCTTAAAACCTAGGAGGAGTTCGAAAAAGTAGCTTT
>JAJHUR010127893.1:803-21234 GCA_027495735.1 Lutjanus campechanus
TATTTTAATATAAGTATTCATGTCATTACTGTTTTTCACATCAATTTTCAGTGGGATTGTGTTTTGTTTTTTGTTAAGAGATTAAACAGTGCTGCAACTGATTATTTTGAATGTTGATTAATCTGCCAAGTACTTTCTCGATTAACAGTTAAGTCTATGAAATATCTAAAAATAGTGAAAAATGCAAGTCCCAATTTTCTGATGTTCAAGTTGAAGTCTTCCAGTGGCTTTTTTGTCCAACCACAAGTCCAAAACCCAAAGACATTCAGTCTACATGGATATAGAAGACAGAAAAGCAGAAAAAGGAATAATTGATTAAAATTATCAAAAATAAAATTAGGAATATTTAGTAGATTAACTTATCAATTAATTGTTTCAGCTAAAGATCTAACCCATTATGTCCAAAATAAAGTGTTTATTTAATCACATTCAGTAACATTTGTACAAATCTGCAGGAAATCTGCTGACAAGTCCACAGAAAATCCTCTAACGCTATAGGCAAGAATTTCATCCCTCCTTTAACATTCCTCCTCTTTTCCTTCCTTGTGTAGTTTCTGTTTTCATACCTCGGCCCTGACCTCTCTGTAGACACATGAAAATCAAACTATTATTGTCCTTCTGAAGAATGTTTCCCTTGTCTTTGTTTCCCACAGCCGTCCAACGTGCTGCTGGACACTGACTGTGTAGTCAAGCTGTGTGATTTCGGCTTGGCCAGATCACTCAACCAGATCCAAGAGGACAGTGGGAATCCAGCGCTGACGGAGTACGTGGCGACACGGTGGTACCGTGCTCCTGAGATCCTGCTGGGATCCACAAGGTATCGGCTGTGATGAGCATCTGTTGTCAGTATCTGTACTGCTGCCTCTGTTCATGCTTGATTTTTCACAACAGTTTATTCAATTATGATAAAGATGGTGTTTTAGTAGCGAATTAGTTATGACTGTACCGAAGTGAAAAAGGAGTACATCTTGTCCAAAGGTACACCAAAGGTGTGGACATGTGGAGCCTCGGCTGTATCCTGGGAGAGATGCTGCTGGGAAAAGCCCTGTTCCCTGGGACCTCCACCATCAACCAAATAGAGAAGATCATGAGTGCCATACCACACCCCAGCCCAGAAGGTGAATAAAGACCTCCAAATTAAATTAAATTAAAAGTCCAGTGTGTAGGATTTACAAGGATTTATTGGCAGGATATGGCAGAAACAGAATATAGCATTCATAAGTATGTTTTCATTATTGTATGTGAAAATAAGAATTGTTCTCTTTCACTTCAGTAGACTGGCTTTACACTGTGAACTTTCATGCAACAGTTAACATGAAGCAAAATAATCAAACTCTCATAGAACATTATTTAATCATTCATTTCACCAAATTTATCCTTGTGAAGCGTCCAGGCCATCTCCTATTTTATTATTTTGTTCATTTTGGTGATAAGCCATTGTAGAGTTGAAATCAATCAGTTAAAATTGGCTTCATTGACATTGCATCATAATTTGGTGTCATTATCTGAAACATCTTCAGTGTTCTGATTGGCTGTTGTTTGAAACTAGTTTCACAAAGATGAGAGTTTTGCACCTGTTGTTGCTGAGTTTCAAGTGTGTTTCAGAGGAGTTTATACAATGCAGCTCAATTTCTACCTTGTTTCACCTGAGTTTTAACCGACTGAAGTTACATGAAAGTTTCACTACATGAGCTGTTTATATCTACAGAGGGTACGAGTCCTGCCATGTTACGCTGCCATTTTTCAACAGTAGCTCAGAATGGACAAACCAAACACAGGCTCTAGCAGGGCCTTGTTTCTTAGTCACCGCAGATTCTCCTGCGTTCTAGGAAGGGGAGCCGAAGTTTTTGCAGTCTGCAAGCTCACCACTAGATGCCACTAAATCCTGCACACTGGTCCTTTAAACTCCTCACACTTTACTTTTCATAATGAGCAGAATTCATTATTATAAATTAATTACATGCAATTTAATTTTTAGATATTCTTGCAATCAAGTCTGAATATGGATCTTCTGTCATTCAAAGGATGTTACTGAAGTAAGAAAATCTTCCTACTGTACACAAAACATGTTAACCATGGATTCTCATGTGTTTGATTTTTATATGTACATGTATATAACCAGGAGCACATCTATTGTACTTCAATTCATGTGGATTACTTTATTTGTATGTGCTTACAAAGTGTGCACAGTTGATGCTTGGCCTCTTTTGACCTTGTTACTCCAGGCACAGAGAACTAGTGTAGGGAGTGTTGATAACACATTTCTTTCCCTCCACTGGGAAGATCATTATCAGAGATTACAGGTAGAGGAGGTGGGGCTGGTTGCATGCTCGGAGAGCAGCAGCTGTGATTACAGCAGACATGCAACGACACAGCAGTGACAAAACAAAATCATAACCTAAGAATGGCAGCTGAGATAGTTGACCTTGTTGAAAAGGGTGTCCTGTGTTGATACATGTTGAGACGCTGGGCAAGCATGGAGAGTTCAACTGTCTGCTTGAACAAGATCTCAGACTTTCTTGTATTTCTAGTTTGCAAAGGACATGACAGCTTGTACTTTAAAGGGACACTTCACCCCCAAATCGAAATACATATTTTTATTTTGGCCTGTGGTTCTATTTATCCATCTTGATTGTTTTGGTGTGAGCTGCTGAGGTATTGGCTGTAGAGATTTCTATGTTCTCTCTAATATGATGGCAGTCCTGTGGTGCTCAGATCACCAAAAAGCACATTATAAAAACTCTACAGCAATGTCCTTTTCCAGAAATCATGACCCCAGTTTCTCAAGATAGTCCACTCTCTTTGTTCTGAGCAGTTTCATGTAGGAACTGTTTTCTTTCTGTCAAACTGCAGCTTCCAACCGTTTGACCACAATAGCTACCTCACTTAGAGGTGCTAACGTTCCAGCTCAGTATGAGCCTCCTTTACTTCCTTCTGCACAGAGATGCAGTTGGTTGGTCTAGTTTCGTAGAATGAAAATAGTCCCACCTGAAACTGCTCACAACAAAGTCTGTGGATCATTTTGAGTAACCGGTTTGTGACTTCCGAAAAGAGACATTGCTGTTAAATTTTTCAGATGTGTTTTTTGGCACTTTGAGCACCACAAACCAAGTGCCATCTAGTTCCATTATATTTGAAAGACGGCAGATTTCTCTATAACTGATATCTCCAAAACTTGTCAACAAAACAATTTAGATGGCTAAATAGCACTATAGGTAAGAAGAAAAATATGTCCCTTTAAGAAGTCCCTTGAAAATATCTGTCTGTACTTTAAAAAGAAAGGTTTTGTTAGCCAACTATCTTTAACTTTTCCTTATTACATATTGACTATTAGACATGACCTTATTGTTTCAGTCAGATCTCCTGTCTGTACCCCACCCACATTCCACTGACTCCTTTCCTCCCCCTACTTCACCTATTTTACATTTCAAAGTTTGTAGGTCTTAGGGAGTACAAGTGCATATGTGAAAAAAGTTGTAGAAATTTTAATATTATTTACGGACTCCAGACGGAGCTGTGCACAGTCTAATGAATTGTCTCATATTACAAATCTGAAAATGAAATAAGTCTGCAGGTGTAGAGTTGGAAAGAAGTCAGCTTACCAGACCTCTGTAGCTCTTCATCTCTGATTGAGGCTAGCAGATCGAAGCTACATTAGTGGCTACCAGCATAATACACAGGACTGTCTGATCAAATTGTCTGTGGTCGAGTTGTAATGGAGTGCCTTTTGAAATATGGCTCTTGCTTCCTACACCAGACCACAGGTGCCTCTGGAGGATCTTCTCCAGCCATCTGTGCCTCCTGATGCTCTGGATCTATTGAGAGGTTTGCTAGTTTTCAACCCAGACAAGCGGCTGACTGCTGAGCAGGCCCTCCAACACCCATATGTAGCCAGGTATTAAGGATCGATAATCCAGATTGATTCAGGTTGATTGATTGTAGTTAGGTTTTCCTTACAGCACAAAGACTGTAGAGATGCCTTTTATATTCTCTTTGTTTGGTTTGTTAAGCACTTAAATTTAGTAATTTCTTGAGCATACTTTGCTGCCAGTGCTAGATTGAGATTAGAAAGATCAATATTTGTGTCATTATGTCAGTGCTATTATCATTAAATGCTCACATTTATGTAACTGTGTTTTCTTCCCATGAAGATTTCATAGCCCAGCCAAGGAGCCAGCTCTTAACTATGATGTAGTGCTGCCAGTGGATGATGATGTACAATTATCTGTGGTTCAGTACCGCAACAAACTTTATGAGGTATAAAATGAGTCATAAATGTTCATAGGGCAACATTGAATTTAATTTTTACACAGTATGCCATATTACAAAGAAATGCATTGCAAAAATGTAATTTAAACCTAATTTTCCTCTTCTTACCTGCAGATGATGCTGGAGAGGAGAACTAATCAGGGGATGCTGAGGCTGATCCAGCCAAAGGAAGGCGACTGTATCAGTAGCAGGGAGAAGCCCAGCGTGAAGGATAAAGTGGAGAAGGGTCCAGTGGCAGTAAATGGCAGTGGAAATGCTGACCATGAGGGGAAAACACATGAAAAGACTGATGAGACAAGCAATGTGCCTTCACACACAGGCATCACCAAACCTGGTGTGCCTGTGAATGTGTCCACCCTGCCTGCTGGGGAGAAGATGAGTCCATTAGCGAGTCCCGGCCTAGGAAAACTCACATACAATCCCATCACACATGCCCCGAGTATGTGTAAATTTATCTGTATAGTTTCCACACAGGGCTGGGTATCAAACCTCAGAACCTTTTTTGGGTTTCGGGAACTCGTTGGTAAAAAAAGATAAAGGTGTAAAAGGTGTATTAAATTTTAGCTTACTTGAGAATACTTGCAGTCAAACTAATCATCAATCATCAATAGTTAACTTGAAGTTTGCTATTTTGTAGCAACTATAATATAATAAATTTGTGGAAAAGCACAGTTTTGATTTTAGTTACTATACTTGTATGTGCGAAAGTGGAACAACTTTGAGTATACTTTATACTTAAAATTATGCAAAAAATGTACAAGAATAGTTGTAGTAACTTTTATAATATTAGATTATATTCCTAATACACTAAAATGTACTAATTTTTTTTTACCTTGGCTGACCAAAATATATTTGTTATTTAAATATCTTTTCAGATAGCTCCTGATTTAAATGAAAGTTTTCTCTATTTTAGACTATTTTAGTCAGGGAAAGTTCTTGAAGGATTGCCTGTTTTTAGACATTTCACATTTGACTTCTTGGGTTATGTGAAAAGGGTGCTTTGTTGTAAAATATTTTTATATTTCTTAAAGTAAGGTATCAAAAGAAGTTATTTTAATGTCATTACAAAAACTCAATATTGTATCAAACATTTTAAACAATACCCAGCCCTGAGTTCAGTTCATTCACAATGAAATCTGAACAGTACAGCTGCATGTTTTACATAAATCTCTCAAACATACAGTATATAAACACATGAAACACAAACTTTTTTTTCTTCATTCAGATGGTTTTGTTCGTAGTCCGGCTGGTCCTCCTCATTACTACCACTCCACTGCAGCCAGCAGGACACCATTGGAACAGACCAGTAATGGAAATGCAGCAACATCACCAACAGAGGGCGCCAACGCTAATGTAATGAGCAGCAGACTTCAGTCCACTTGATGTTCAGTTTTGTTCTCTCTTCATGTCACTTTTCGTTTTTACACCACAACCACCGCTACTTACAACATCACAGCAAATTTGACTTTTTTTTAAATCTCAAGTTGTACTGTATATCACATTTACTCACATTTATACTATACATGTTATATTACTTTATGTACACATTCAATACATTTTATACTATTATACATATTACTCACAGGGTTCTCAGGCAATCATACTTTTTTCAGTATAATGCTAAGCGCCATGTCAATATTGCAACATATGTGCAGTTACTCTGTTCAATTATTCCTGTATCTGTAAAAGTGAATAATGTATATAGATTTTTTTTAAATGTTATGTCTAATTTTATCACTCACTCTTCAGCCCTTTGCTTTTGGTTTCTCGCGTTCTCTTCTACTCTTTCGCTTTCTGCTGCTCACCCTGTATTTTGCTCCATTTATTATTCCTACCCTCTCTAGCCCATGGACCAGATTCTCCAGCGTGGTCGCTCAGCCCCTGTGAACCATAACCGTTCCTTCTCCTTGACCCTAAACCAAACCCAGAACAACCCACTGATTCGCAAAGATGAGCCATCCCTGTCCTCTGGGCTACATGTCACTTCTGCACGCCTGGTAAGCCCCTCCACATCCCAGGACAGGCCTGATTAAATATTGATTTTAACATAGAATGCGTGGACATGTATGGACATTTTAAAGCATGGTTGCTATGCTAAACCACTGATGGAATGGCATGTCTAACTTCCTGCTTCTTCCCATGCAGAACCAACGCTCAAGTCCTCAGGTTCGTGAGGCTCGGCCACCACCACGCTTCAGCAAGAAAGTATTTCAGAGTAACTGTAACGTGGCAGCTGCAGGCGACCCTCGAGCCAAACTGGGCAGCTACACACAGGCCTACGGTACCATCAACAAGACTGACCTGGACAATCTGCTTCGAAGCCGCCCGTACAACCAGTAGCTGCTGTCATGTCAGTGGTTACGGTACACAGGGGCTGGGTGTGTTTGAACACACAACAAAGTTTGCTTTGTACTAGGATGTTAGACATGTGGTGAACTGAAAGAGAAATTGTAAAAAATAAACTGTTAGGTCAAACACCTCTTGTATAGTGTGTAGAATGTACTCATTGTCTGTGACAATGAAGACATATTTGTAAAAATCCAGTGCGATTTCATATTACATTTATCAAACTGTACCAGCAATTCATGAAATTATGTACCTCAATGGTTTATGTACATTGAGCTAGATGGGCAGAATTACTGTAAAATGTGAATATACAGTAGTTGTTTGAATTAATTATATGCAATACGGAATTATTTTTCATGTCAATACAGAAGCAATAAGCCTACCTGTCCCTCTGTTCCGTGAAGAAAGCATAAGATTTGTGTTTCATGAACCCAGTTTATAATGTTTAACTGACATGGATGACTGTGACAGCAAACCACTATGAAGTTTAAAAGTTTAATGATAAACAGGTGGAAAGCTCAAATTCTAAAAATCTCTTACCAGCAGAACAATGTGAAAAACCACTGTTACATGTGAAGGTCTGGCATTGAAAATCCTGCTTAAAAGTAGTATCAGAAGTATCATACTAACATGAGTGAAAATTCGTTGTGCTGAATAATGGCCCCTGCTGATATATATTACATTTTTAGGTTGTTAATACTGATGCAGCAGTATCTTTCTCCAGAGTCACTCACTGCATCTCTAATTCGTAGCAAAGTTTTCATAGGCAACTGGACTTGATAGAGTTCTTGAAGACGTTTCACCTCTCATCCAAGAGGCTTCTTCAGTTCTGACTGACTGGTTTGGGAGTTCAGGTATTAAACCTCTGTGGCAGATAATTTTTTGTTAACCTGGAAAGGCCATCTCTCAACAGAGGAGGTGGTCTAAGACATAATTTATCTGCCACATACAATGCAGTTTTAAGATCACTCCCCAGACAGTTTGATACCCACCTGAAATTATGTGACTCCAACAAGTCACATGGTGGCAGGGACCTTAACGACACTCTTTCACACCTCCCCCCAGGTGAAACCCAAGGTCCACACAATGGAAGGGGGGCACTTGAGACACGTGCCCCTCTAGGTGTTAACAACCTCACAGAGGTTTAATACCTGAACTCCCAAACCAGTCAGTCAGAACTGAAGAAGCCTCTTGGATGAGAGGCGAAACGTCTTAAAGAACTCTGTCAAGTCCAGTTGCCTATGAAAACTTTGCTCCGAATACCACGACCTGGATGACTGAGAACCTTCACAGACATGCATCTCTAATTGGTTAGAAAAGAAGAAAAAACAAAAGTTTTGCTATGCAAAATTGTATTAATTCTTAAAACTTTTCTCCAATCTTTGCTTTGTGTATATTTTTACCTTTGTGGGCATTGAACTATTATTTGTAGAACTAGTGGTTTGGTCTTAAAGGGGCAGTTCACCCCAAATCAAACAAATATTTTTCCTCTTACCAGCAGTGCTATTTATCCATCTGTTGTTTTGGTGTGAGTCGCCCAGTTTTGGGGGGATGTCTGCCTTCTCTCCAGCAGAATAATGGAAAAAGATGGCCCTCAGTTTATGGTGCGACCCCCTCCAGCTAAGCTGTAAAGTGTCATCCATGAGTAGATGCACAGATCCTACTGTGCAGTGATATGGTTCTGCAGAAAGAAATGAGTTCCTACGTGAAGCTGCTCAGAACAAAGTCTGTGGAGTGTCCTGAGTAACTGGGTCATGATCTCTGGAAAAAGACATTACATTTTTACATTACATTGCATTACTTTGTTTGGAATTAGTATTTTTTAAATTGCATTTTCATTTAAACACTGTCACATTTTGGTCAACAAATGATGTGACTCCACTATATATAAAATAATAAGATAAGACTGATAGTAAATAAAATGAAATAAAAATAATAATAAAAAGCAAACAATCCAACAACAGGAAGAAGAAAATCAGTTTTAAATTATCACATGAATCAAATAAATATTCCTACACTGATATGCACCATAATCTAATTCGTAAATAATAGATTAATACTCTCATACATAATGTAAATATTATGTAGGCTACATTATTTGTGCTTTACTTCAATATCTGTCCACATTAACAAGTAAGACCAGTAGTTTCCCCACTTTGTCATATATTTCTCAGATGCCACAAAAAAAATCATGTTTTGTTTGTGCTTTTAAGAGCCACAAGCCAGATCATTATCAGATATTAATACAGCAGGAATGTCTGTCATTACTTTGTGCTTTTAATATGACGTATTTTTACTTGTATATTTTAATATCAAAGGATGACAAGAGTATTTTATGTAGTATATGTGCCATAAAGAAAAACTTGAAATTATAGGTTGCAATACTGTTACGCATCACTGCAGAACTCTCCAGATATATCTAGATATTTCGATTGCAGTATAGACCTTTAACTTCAAAACTCCCCACCTCCTTAATAAGACCCAAACGACGTTAATATAAAAACACTGCGTCATTATGAGCTCGTTTTTTATAAGAGCCGGAGATTCCCCACACAGCGTCACGTGACGACGTCGTGTGGTGTCGTCAGCAGCTCCGTGTCGACCCAGTTGTTCAGTCTGTCCGGAGCCACAGGGAGGAGGAGGAGGGAGAGTTTATGACGCCCGCTACTCTCAATTAAACACAAAAGGTAAGAGTCTCGTAGTTTGTAGAGAATATATTAGATGTGTGTGCACGTGTGTCTGCGCGTTTTTTTAAACACTTAAATTCATTGTAATCATTAAATATGCAGTTTTGTTCGGCTCGCGAGCACCAACTGTCGCCAACTGTCACTTAACGGCAGCAAAGATAGACAGATAACGGTACATTAACAACACTTAGCATTAGCAAGATCGGTTATTTAGATTCAGTAAGCTACAAAAATAAAATAAATGTGGCTTTAAAGGGAGCGGACAGATCAGCGCTGTAAACGTGGGGGCGCGGCGTGTGGTCATCGTCTTAAAACAATAACTTATTTAATGGATTCATCATGGCGAGCAAGGATAACGTTACCGAATCTATAT
Organism: Lutjanus campechanus; assembly: GCA_027495735.1. Taxonomy (NCBI): domain Eukaryota; kingdom Metazoa; phylum Chordata; class Actinopteri; order Lutjaniformes; family Lutjanidae; genus Lutjanus; species Lutjanus campechanus. The sequence goes on from JAJHUR010127893.1 coordinate 10,479, forward strand.
CGTCTAACTAATACCTGACAAATTATCAATATTTCTCTATAATAATGGCCCTGGTATCTTGGGGCTGATAGGTGAGTTTGATGTTAGAGATGATCGCAGTGTCGCATTTATCTGCGCCGCTGGTGAGGCCTAAATGGAGGCTTGCTGCCCGCTGCAGGTGCAGCATGAAAACGAGGCACACTGTTTATATTGGATTCATGTTTCTGTTTTGGTTTCCATTCGTGCATCACCTCTATATAGATGTTTCACCATCCATTTTTAAACCAGATCCTTGCTGTTTTTCTGTAGTCTCCTCTGCGATTCCATGTTTTGCAGCCTTAAGTCTCTACACATTACATAAGTTATATCTGTGGTGCTTTCCGTAGCCTAACTGATTAATATGCTTCCAGATGACCGAGCAGATATTGGCAACATACAGTATGTTGTGATGTTTCTAGAACTTTTTCTTTTCAAAGTTTTTTTTTATCAGTAACAACATGAATATAATCAGGTGTGAATAATATAACTAATTAAAATGACAAATGCATACAAGAACATAAGGTGGAAAGATAAAAAGAAAATGTAAAACTAAATAAATGCATAAAAACAAGGCTACATGAAAGCAAATAAATTACAGACAGATGTATCAGGGAAGAACTTTTAATTCAAGATTCCACAATTGTATTACTCTTTTGTTCTTAACTCGATGTAAGTATTTTTAAAAGAAAATTTAGGTTTATTAGAACGGGTGCAGTCTTGGGATCTTGAAACTTTCTGCTTGTAAATGAAACACTTTCCACATAGAATGATGAAATTAATCAAATAAGATAAAAGAGTGGACAGACAACAAAAAAGCGAGACACTAGATCTCTCAAAATGTTTTGGGTTATTTCACAATAATACATTTCTACATTTCTACATTGTGTTTGCAAAAGGTACAGGAAACATTACAATGTCTGTAAACTTAATAACTAATTTAAGGTAATAAAACAGTTGTTAGGGTATATTTTATGTAAGATTTTGAAGTGAACTTTTTTTTTTAGCTTTGTTTGAAATCTACTACTTATTGAGTAATTAGCAAGTTGCTTAGCAACTATTTTAATAACCAAATAGCCAAATTGTTTCAAACCATATTTTAAGCAAAAATGCCAAACATCCAGTGGCTCCAGCTTCTCAAATCTAATGACTTACTGCTTTTGTTTATTTTATTTGTGATCAGTAGTTTTTATTGTTTCTTATATCATATGATAATGAAAGAACAGAGAGACAGCATACATGAAAAAAAAAAAGAAGAAAGTTCGGGATTTGGGATTTGAGACATGTTATCAAATAGGCTTTATGTTGTCAGGGTCTGTTAGTCTCTCTTTTATTTTATTGTAAACTTAATTTCTATGATGATGATATCTAAATATAGTTTTATATTTTTCACTAAGTCAAACAGCCCCTTTGTTCCTCCCTGACAGCTTACCAGGATATGCATGATGCTAACATGGAGCAAATTAGTTTGCTCTCCTTATGAAACGATTAATCAATTAGTTAACCAAAAGCGAAATAATCCGCAACTTCTCTCTCTCTTGTTATATGTAAGTTCTGTGATAATAAACTCAATATCTGTCTTTTTTGGACTCCTGGTTGGACAAAACAAGAAACTAAATGACAATCAAATGATAAATCAGTTAATCTAGAAAATTATCATCAGATTAGTTGACAATGAAAATAATCTTTGATGTCAATAATGTGATACATTTTGATTCCACAATTTTATGCTTTGTGTATTTGAACAAGAAGTTGTTTATTGTACTAAAAAATATTTGTAATGTAGCTGTGATCATGGTCAAGTAGGTTGTTTCATTTACCTAGAGTTAAGAGTTGGGAATATGGATAAAATCCTCCATTATGGTGATTATATGTCATGATATTGATACATGTTCGGGCTAAAACAATTATTCTGTTCTATCATACTAGTTTATTGGCAACTTTGATCAAGCAATTTTGAATATCACCTGTGTTGGGGAGTAGTTAACAAGGCCTATATAGACCTATGTAGGCCATGTAATTAAACTAGTTTAACTATGTTTTTCAGTAGCTTGCTGGTAGTTCAGTTATATTCATATTTACATTGTGATTTAAATAGTTAGATTTTTTGGCATTTTGCAAAAATATGCTTTCAAAGTATCTTCCCTAACATTGAACATAGCACTAAACAGCAAAGCTTCTCTGATTTATATTACTGTAACTGAATATTTTAGGGTTTTAGACCGTTTGTGTGACACTACAAGAATTTGAAGACATCACCCTGGAATGCTGTGGGCAATTGGGCAACTGGACAATTTGCTGACATTTTATCGACCAAATGATTAATTAAGACATGTAATGTGTTCTTTTATCTGTAATAAAAATAATCATTAGTTGCAACCCTAATATATTGTGTTAGAGACTGTTCATTGATGAAATAACCTCACATGTCTCTCTTTGGTTAAACCAGTAAATAAAATACCTGACAAGTCAAGGTACCACCTCAATTTGGGACTATTACTCATATCCTGCTTTTAGGTATGTATGTGGTGATGCTATCACAGTAGCATAAGGCCTTCGTCATGAATAATCCACACGCCTCTAAATAAACACTATCTCCAGCAACTAAAAACTGTCCTTTGCTCTTCACAATCTAGCTCCTATGTTGTCTTTATCATCTCTTCAATAAAAGGTTTTTATTCATAGGTTTACAGCCTTTTGTCAGTGGAGTTTTCCATTTACAGTCTGATTTGACTGAAGCATGACATTTATCAGCTCAGAAAAACTGTTTCTATGTTCTTCTCTTGAAAGCTTGTTATCAGGACAGGCATGATACCAATGCAGAGCAAATGATGTCGCTGTCGTTGTAATGCTGTTTTAAGTTGACCTCCTGTACTTAAATCAACGGATGTTTCTGCTGCTTTGTCACCATCTGGCTTAACTTAAACTTCCTCCAAGATTACTGGATTTCTATTGCAACCATGGAAATAACTGCCTCATTTGGCAACAAGCACTCGTGTGCTTATGGTCTTGTTAATGGAGTATTGCAGAGGAGGATATTTAACATTTTGGATAAGACTTTTGCTTATAATGGAGTTCTGTTTGGTAAGATTTGGATTTTAGAACGATCACTGAGCTTGTATTTACCAAAGCAATAAAGCTGAGCCATCTTGCCAACACTACATTCTGAAATTGGCAACGGCTTGTGCATTGTAAGTAGTAAAAAGTCGATTTCAACTCTGAGCTAGGCATAAATTAGGCATGCTTTGTTATGGCTATGGCAGTGTACTGCTGCCACCAAGAAAAGATAAGCCATTACAACATTCCACCATATTTTATTTGAACAAGAAAATGTTATCCTCAGTATCATGTACGACATTTTGGTTTTAGAATAGGAAACTTTGAAAAGTGTTACATTTATCTATTTTTATTTGTACAATTTAAACTTGTGACAGTGGACAATAATAAACATCTCTGTGAATGTGGCTGTTAAGCTGTCTTGGCTATTTTTCAACTGTAGTCTCTGGGTAGGTGTAATGACAGTTACAAAGACATAAAATCCATTAAAACAGTAATGACAGCTACAAAGACAGAGACAGAGGTCAGTCACAACCTACAGTCACAGCAGACACTGAAATCGCAGAGTATCTCATGTCAGGTCTCAAGATGGATGTATTGAATGTTTCCCTAGAATCAAAATTCATTAAAGTGAGAAAAGCAATAGCAGAGCAAACCAGATGATAAAGAAACTATCACAAGAAAGGAAGAAAACACAAACAAGCAAGAATACACAAAAAATATTGTTACAAAAGTTTTAAAGGATTATAGCTAAATCTGTTTCCTGATTGTTTTAGTGGGGGTAGGGGGGGTGAGATTTCTTTGATGGTGGCAGCATTTTGTTGTCATACTATGCTAACAAACCTAAAGTGCAGCCATCTGTCACAAGGCGAGGTGTCTGCAGGTTTGACATAGCCAGAGCCGCTGCTGACACGGCGTGTCACAATGACAATATCTTGCCAGACTGCTGCATTGCCTGGCAGAGAGGCTGACAGTGACACAGTGCGGGATTTATCTACCAGGCGGTCAAAGTAACAATTTCAAAATAGGACTAACTAAATGTTATCATTGTGCAGTGAGTGCTTTGAGGAGTTTGATTAAAACATAACTGATTCTGTGGTGGGTGTTGTGTGTCAAACTCCACAGGTTGCAGCACTGCTTAGACAGTCACTTATCATGTGACCATGAGACAGCATTTGATTTTTCGCTTGGTTAAGTCTTAGATGTTGGTTTGTAGCTTTTAGAAAGCATTGCTCAAGAGTTGTACAAGTAATCTTTAATAGTCATCCTCATCAAAGACTACAGTGTCTCACGGATGGGACAAGGGACACTTCACCAAAATCAAAAACACATATTTTTCCTCTTTCCTGTAGTACTGTTTCTCTCTTTGAACCCCACAAGCCAAGTGCCATTTTGTCTCACACCATAACGATGCCGATATCAATACTGCAGCCTTGAGTGTCAATCTGATACCAACCCCTAATACCTTTAATGTATAAATACTTGTAAATGGATACACTTTGCTTAACCTAGGTATCTCAAAAACATCATGCTTTAAATGTAAAACAGTATACATAATATTCTATGTTCTACATTCTGCTTCTTTTCATTTAAACTTTTTACACACATAGACCTTTTAGCAGTATTTTTGATTGGTCAGCACCATTCAGACATTTAACATTAAAATAATTTAGTATCATAATGACTCATCCCTAATAAGTAGCACTACAGATAAGAGGAAAAATATGTATTTTTAATTTCGAGGTGAACTGCCCCTTTAACTGGTTTTGGCGCCACATTTTAACACACCTACCTCTGTATAGGCCCCACTGCTTTGTGTGGCCATTCCTGTTTTGTCACTGTGTTTCCTGGTGTTGCTCAGGCATGCACATAGCATGTTGTGTATGGGTTTGTGGAGGTATTGTGCTAGCCTAATTGTGTTAACGTGGCTCTGGCTACCCCCTGAATGGCTGCCTTTAACCTAATTCCCCTAGCGATAGCTATCAGCAGAAGCTGGGGATAGTGGCACTGTCTTTATCCACAGCGTCGGGGCGTCTCTCCTAAGAGGATTTGAAATCTCCCACGTAATGCTTGTAAAGCTGTCCAAACAGTACGTCTAACTCGCTCACCACTCTCAAAAAATTTATTGACTGTATTAAATTTCACCATTTCCCAGACATGGAAGTGAAACTGTTGTGGTTGTTGAATTGACCCTGTGCACTAGTGAGATAAGTGGCTCTGACACTAAACACTGAAGTGCCTTAACCTTTTTTTTACTTTGAAAAGCTGTTATCATTTTCTTCGTGCAAGTCTGCAAGACCAGGGTTTAATTTATTTTGTGGTCACAACCACATGTATCAGTGTCTTAAGACACATACATTTGTTGTCAAAGAGAAGGCCACGAGAGAATGTGCATGACTTCATGCACATTTTTCAACATTAGTGTCCCATTCTCTTGACTGTGTGGTGTGTTGGAGTAATCAATCGTACACAGATAAAAGGCTATGAACTGACCAGTTTTGGCACAGTTTTGACATATGAACATGAATGAAGACTGGCAGTTAACTCAATTTATGTTTATTGATTTTTTGTAAAAATCATACTGATGATATAATCTGATGTTATAATTTACTAAATGTCTGTTGTCCAAACTAATGCTTCAGAACAAGCTGTAGATTAACAAAATTAGTGTAATGTAGTGAGACTTAGATTTTACTGTCCCCAAGGATAAATGTATTTCCACAGCACTGTACACATTGGTCAACAAACAAATAACACACATATATAGACCACAGAATACACTCAACAATGCGTCTTATTTAAGGTAGTTACATAGCAGTGTAGCCCTGTAGTGCTGAAATGATTGATGGACAGAAAAATCATTGTCAACTATGAACATCATTTAAATAAAATATTCCCTTTCTGCAACTTCTCATTTGAACTGTTGGTTGGACAAAACAAGCAATTTGATCACCTTAAACTTAGTCACTTTTTTGTACATCTAATGACTGATCTAGCTGATTAATGGAATTAAACTAAAAATAGGCTGATTCATCAACTAACAATATAGTAATTGTTAGTTGCAGACAGAGGCAAAGTTTATTGCTTCTTGTTTCAGTAAAAAATTGCCTCCCACAGGAGGTTATGTTTTCAATGTAGTTTGTTTGTCTGTTTGTAAGTGGGAATGTGGAAAAACAAATGACCTGATTATCACAAAACTTGGTGGAAAAGTGTAGCTTGGGCCATTAAGTTTTGGAGCAGATTTGAATCACGGGCTGGATGTACAAATTTGTTTTCACTTTCTTTAACGTTGCAAGTCTGCACTCTCCTAGTGTCCCATTACTTATATTTGATTTCAGCCTTATTGGCCAGACCTGAAGTAGATGGCAAATACTTTGCATTCAAATGCTTTACATGGACATTGGACAAGCAGGGGATCACATGCTACGACTGTCTGTGTCACATGATTAGTTAAGGACTCTTGGGTTATTCGGTTATCTTTCTTGGTTTGCTCCGTCCTGTTTTGTGTGATGCAAGCAAACAAAACCTTTGTTGTGTTAGAATTATTGAGTGGGGTTTTTATCAGTTCATATCATGAGAGAGATCCATCAAGGTACACAAATACTGTCTGTAGTGCAAACATTTCACTGACAAATAAACTGATTTTTCACGTAATTCAGCAAAACCGCTGTACTCGGTGTGCTGTATGCCCCAATTACACAACCATTGTTGTCCAGAGAGCCGGGAGGGATTTGGCTCCACCGATAAGGATTGTAATCTGTTATGATCTTAATGGAGACTGTCAGTGTGAAGCAGAGCCAGCACTCGTCATGTTTGTCTGCAGTCTCTCACTGCCCTGTCCTAGTGATGGACAGACGGGGATCATGAGGACACACACTGGAGTCTAGATGTGTTTGCCAGGGAGAAATAGAGCAGCGTTGCATAACGTTCACTGTTAATTCAGAGTGGCCTGGAAAGAGATGGATGGAGGGAGTATATGAGAACAAGTGAGCATGATTTTTAGCTTTCTAATCTGACACGGAATGGATATTTTTGTACTTTCATGTTTTCTTAAATTGGTTGTGTGTGTCTGAAAGAAATAGCATGAGGACTGTTTGCTTGCACTATATAACAAAAAAAACCATAAGGACTGAGAGAGTGTTTGCTTGTGTTGGCACTGAATCCACTGTATACACACCGTAGCGGTAGTTTGAACAGCAAAGGCCTATGCAGCACTGTGAAGTCAAGTCTGCTGTCTGCCCAAGCTCTTCTTTTTAAGTCAGCAATTAGGGGAATGGCTTTTGGCTCCCATCCTGCTCAGCAGACGTCTTCCTCTGGGGGACTGTGTGGGCCTTTATATGAAACCTGCACAGCATATTCGAGCACACTCATCAACCTTGTAAATCTGACCTCACTTGCAGAATGGGTTCTGTTTTCTAGTGTGCAGCTCGGTGTGATGCATGTAATGCTTCATTAGTGTTATAGATTGCAATGTAAATGGCACAGAAACCTGTTGACCGAGCTTGTGCAGGCGAGGCCTGGCGTGGGGGAAGGGACGCTGCAGTAATGGTCAATATGGAAGGTCTCTTCCTGAAGCAAAGGAGATTAATAATACATTTGGTTACCAAGGCACCACCTGCGTCCATTGTAACACTGTCAGCATTTGGGTAGACAGTGTTTGCCATCTCTTAGAATCACTGCTTCACGTTCACTGCTGGCCATGAAGTCAATAAAGCCATGGGATCGACCTTTTTATGTAGCCTGTTGAATGTAGCCTGTGATTACTTGAGTAAGTTTCCACTGAGATCAGCTTCATTCATAGGAATCCACTGTTCTCACTGCAGTTAAAAAAAGACCCAGTAGACCTCTAGGTGAACCTTGTTACAGGGAAAGTTGGATAAAACCACAGTTCAGGGGCTGATTCATTTCTGCCACCATCACCAACTCCACCTAGCTGGGTTAAGTAGACTGAAACAATTAGTTAGAGTCAGGGATGAAATGATTAAGCCTGACAGGTTCCTGACAAACCACAAGGTTAGTCATAGTTTCAAATTTAACTTCACATTAACACTGTTTGATTACTGTGCTTTGAAAAATTTTCAGTAAATGCTGTCCAGCATCGACCAAAATTAGCATCAGACGCAGGCACAGCAGCAATGTGTCAATTTCAACATTGACATTGTAAAGGATGTGATGACATTTAAAATTGTTGAAAGGTTTTCCATATAAAACTTAGTGAAATGATTTCAGTGTGTTTATTTTTTGCTTCTTTTTTTTTTAAAGCACATTTCAACAATGTCATGATAATACTGATAACCCTGATGACTTTGCCACTGTAGTCGTGATTTTAAATTTTCATACCCAGTCAAAGCTTTTTTATTGTAAGGACTTGTCAGCTTTTCTTTGTTTTATGTTTTAGTGAACTGAATATATTTGCGGTTTGGACTAATTTGACTATGTCACATTGAACTCATTTAGGCTAGAAATTATTGAAATAATGATCACATTAATCGATAATGAAAATAATAGCTGCAGCCCTAAGTGACATTAAAGGCATAGTTAGCGATATAATCCGACGCACTTTTAGTCAAAATCACCGTATTTCTCCTCACTATCCACAAGCTGTCACTTCTGAGAGCATGCTGGAAAAAAAATCCGGTTTCAATACACAGCCTGTGCTCTGAATTTCAGCAGGTAAATCTGTGGCTCGGAGCCAGCCACCAAAACATGAGTCCACCTCCTCGCCTGGGGGGCTGGTTCATACTCGTGCACAGATCAGACACAGGGGGGAGGGGGAGTAGTAGGTTGCGTAGCGTGCGCAGTTGGAGTAAGAGAGAGACACGGTATATCAGGTGCAGCCCAAGAGAAAACGGTTGGAGGAGCATAAATAAAAAAAATAAAAAAAACGGAATAAAACGGATTAAAAACGTACGGCGGAGGTCGACGTCTTTGGTGAGCAACATTATCTTTGCGGTGCTTCACATAACAGTAACAGCCGTCGGGCATTCATCATATTGTCTAATCTGCCAAAATGTACTGTTGTTGTGATGTTATCTATTTATAATAGCAGTCAAGTTGTGGGTACAGTTGTCTGACGGGTCAGCTAACCTTAGCTTTGCGGCTTAGCGGTATGCTAACTCACAACTTGGCTGTTTCAGCTGTTTTACAGCTGCTTTAGTTTCTACGGCCGTTTCCATGACAACGCGCGTCCATGAACGTCGGGGGGTAGAGCTCGGGGTGGAGTATGAAGGGAGGGGTGGGTCTGTATTCGTTAACCTTTCAAATATCAACAACCTCTCTACTCGTTTTCTCCCACATCGCTAACTACACCTTTAATTCAAGTCAAATTGGTAACACTATTTATGGGTGAGACCCAATATGAACCATTGGATATTGGAGTTATTATTTGGCTGAGGCGGTTTATTATCTGGGTAAATGCACACATTAATTTACACTGTCAAGGCAAAGTAGTGCACTATCATTATTACTAGGCATTTCTTTTTAGGAACTATGGTTACTGCTAATGACATATTTAGCATCACTTCTCTTACCAGCCATTGCCAAAGATGTATGTTTTCGGATGTGGCTCGAATGTCAGCCGTAACAGTCAGATATCTCTCCCTTAACCGTTCTCAGAGAAGTAAGAGTCTTATCTGGTGTTATCAACTTGAACTCTTGAACCAGTGACTTACTTCCTGTCATTTTCCGACACTTGCTCCTACCGACTGATTTTCAGTGAAAAGCCACAGGATGTGTATAAACTCATTACTTCATCATAACTTCTTTCCTTCATGTCTTTCTTCTCCTCTCTGCTTGGCCAGTGGAAGAACAGCCCTATATTACTTTTAACTTTTCATGTATATCATATATTCATAAGCCAAAAACCAGGGTATCCGCGGGTCCTTAAAAAGTCTTAAAAAGTCTTAAATTCACGTATCTAAAATTAAGGCCTTAAAAAGTATTAAATTTATTAGAAATTCCTTAAGATGGTCTTAAATTCAGTACTCAATGGTCTTAAATTGTCGGGCCAGATTGTTTTTTTGTTTTGTTTTTTTCCGGGGCACTTTGAGTAAAAGTTGTGCAGTGAGTGATTTCAGTGTCAGTCGTGCGCATAGTCGGGGCGCACAAAAGTAGAAGAAGAAGAAGAAGAGTCGGGTCGCGCGCAGACTCCTTCCTCTCTTCCTCGCGTCCCGCCAGTCAGTCAGCATGGGGAAGTGCAAGTTTTGCGAGCATTGGCTGGAGGACAGCCGGTTTAATCAGTAACCCCCCCCCCCCCATCACAAACTTAAGTGTTCCGTTAAGCTCTGAATTTGCCGTTCATATCATTCATATATACATCAAGCGGGTAAGCTAGGCTGCCATGTCGTGTCGCCATGTTTTTACGTTCAGTGGCACCGTGACTGTAGAAAACCACGGGAACTCACCGGAGACACCGAAGCTGTCGGCTCAGGTCGAGGTGGCCTCTGTGAAAAGTCACCGCGGTACTGTGAGGACTGCACGTGAATGCTGCATTCATATGGAGTTATATTTGTGCCACAATCCTGAGCGAGCAATTGTAGATTTTGAGCACAGAAAAATATTTTGTGAGCACAGAAAAATATTTTGAGCACAGAAAAGTATTTTGAGCACAGAAAAATATTTTGTGAGCACAGAAAAATGTGTTGCGAGCACAGAAAAATACTTTTTGCAAGCACACAAATTAACT